>CAJNIZ010033681.1:0-67129 GCA_905231905.1 Symbiodinium pilosum | reverse complement strand
GCCATTGCACTGTGGGCTTCAGATTGTCTTCGATGCTATATCCCAAAACAGCTGGACATCGAGAAATCACCTTGGAAACCTCCGCCTTCTTGAGGCCCAGGGTTTCCAGGAATTGCGCGGCTGGCCTGATGTTGTCTTCACTACTATGCGATGCTAGAACAGGGTGCTTCTTCACTAGCTCCTCGGCCTGTGACAGGGATACGTTCAAATAGATGTGCAGAAGCCGATGCGTGTGAGAAACATTACTGCCCACCATGTGCTTTGCTAGTGCTTGCCGAGTAAAACCAACTGCTGCTGCCCATGAGCAGCTTGCGGAATCATCGAGGAATCCTTGCAGTCTTCTCCTGCACCCAGCATTCAGTGCTTCCCGAAGATTTATCATCAATGATGTAATAACCTGATGCATGGTGTCTGTAAGTTCTGTGGAACACCGCAGCTGCCATGTATGTACAACAACCTCTCTTGTCTCGCATGCTAGCTTTAACCCTCGATGGGCATGGGCAATTCGCAGCACGTATGAGCCGGCGGGAGCGTACTGCAAGAGCGCTTGACTTTTGCGAATATCGGCAGCCATGCCGGCAGGAGTGTGGTGTCGGTAGTACCCATCATACTCCAGGAATAGCGCAGCATCCTTCTGCTTCAGAGCACCATACACAGCTATGTCTGGACTCAAGATCTTCTTGCCCCATCTCTCACTCCGCTGAGTGGGGAAGTTCCGGAAGAGCTCCCCAATGGGCTCCTGGGTTCCCTTGGCTTAGATAGCCGAGATAAGCGCCCTATCCCTTCAGAGGATGGCTGTTTAAGAGAGCTCGAATGCTGAACACACCTCAGCAACAGTTTTTGTACTCACAGCCTGTGACTCCTAGCTCGTTCCGATTCACCGCTTCCGGTGCCTTAAACCAGGATCTATATATACTCTGCTGGTGACATACTGGCCCCCAAAGTTGCTGTGCCTCTACCTTTGAAACCCGAACCGGACCCTGGGCTCCTCGGGCTGAAGCAGCACCGCTAGGTGCGAAAGGAGTTCGGCCTCTGCGATGCTTCCCGGACGCTGCCGCGGGTGCCCGGCCCTCCACCACGCAGGCGGACGCGGCATGCCACAGGGGCTCCCCAAGGAAAAGGCCAGAAGGACAAGGGGCCATCTGATGGAGGAGTGCCGGGATCTTGGGGCTGGCCTCATGCCTGAGGCTAGAGCCACACAGGCAAAGCCAGGGCGGCAACGTCTCCCTGATGTTTGACCACACCTGTTCCCTACCAGTGAGTTCAATGGGGCTATGATACTACAAGGTGGTAGAAATTCTAGGGCCTGCCTGAGAGATCAGTTAAACTTGCAGTTTTCATGAATTACTTTCGAGCATCGGCGCTCTTCGTCATGCTGATTCTGATAGGCATCCTTTGAGGTCCCAAATTGAGTCTGAGGCCATGATCCTTGCGAACGAGACTCGGGTCAACATTTTTGATTACGAGTACTCTTGCTGACAGTCCCATCCCCGCTGAAACCGTCAATTCTGGCCTCCTCAATGGAAAAATGAAGCCCAAAGTGCTAGACTTCTTGGAAATTCCCACCAAGTACTGCTTATCCTCAATCGCGTCAGCTTACTGTACTATGAACATCACGCGCCTGCCCACCACTGCGATAATGCATCCGTGTAGGGAGTGATGTTCGCCTTGTCACAAGCTACCGATGGAGAAGGCAGCTTTTTTTCTCGTTGGCTAAACAGGGACTATAGATGGGTATTTAAGGTTTAGGAGCTTGTGGGGATTACATGAAGATTTTATGACTCATGGGGATATTACCCCTAGAATGGAGAATCGACTGGGAAATCACCCTGCTTTAACATGCACACTGCTGTATGTAGGGATTATACATGCAATTGGGTATTCATGATTCTTCTACATTTCCGCTACCCTGTTATATAAGTAGACTTCATGTGATCATGAGACATCCCAGAGACCTACAAACCCCAGTTTAACTGCACGGGAACTGTATGCCACCTGTTGCTTAATAACAATGGAAAAGAAAATGGAAACTACTATTTCGGGCTTAGGCCTTCCAAAGGGGTGTCTGGTTCTTTGCAGGAACTCCAGAGGCCCACTAAGACAGGCCCTGTATGCGGCTCCTTTCTCATGCATGTACTTCTTCAAAGCCGGATCCTCCACTCCTCCACCTTCACCTACTGTAATACTGAGCAAGCTGCGAAAGAAACTTTTTTTTGGTCCTATAATCCCTATATAACCCATTATAGTAGTTTCCATTTTCTTCTCCATTACCCCAACCTAAACCCTAAACCCTAAACCCCAAGTGAGCCATCATCACTCAATATTTCGGAGGAAAGAGTTCTCAACAGCAGGCAAAGAGCGGCCTCGATGTCCTCCATGACCTTCACCTCCTCAGAACTGGAACCATCCTGGCAGACGAGGGCTCGAAAGGGTTCAAGGTTTATGGTTCACCCAAGGGCTCCAATGTAGTTCCTCTTTTGGGTCTGTTATGGTTTTTTGGTAAGGGATTATAATATACTACTCAAAAAGGAACTACATAGGAGGGTCTGGGTAAAGAGTCTTTCAAGTCTAGTGGGCTTTAAGTACATACCCCTAAGCGGCATACGTATGACCAGCTATAGTACTTCTATTACCATAGTACTACTGGATATAAATCCAGTTATGAAGCAAACTCAACTGCAAGTATACTGGTAGAAACTTGTAGCATGGCAGGATGCTTACCGCGATGAGGCCGGCATGACTCAGTAAGTTAGGAGAGCCTGTCTGTAGCAGCTATGCTTTGAATCCTTCCCTCACGTAGCATCCTCAACCCAAAAGCGATGCGTACTCAGGAGTTTAGACGACCTACGCATGTGGTAGTTTCCATACATAAGGGGACCCAAACATTACAGGGACCCCAAAAAAGGTATCGCCAATTTGGGAAACGCCATGTCAGACCAATTCCTCTCAATCTGAGAAGCCTCAGAAAGGAAGAACGCCCTTAGCCTCGAATCCATATTCATATGGGTGGTTGTCAAAATAAGGGCTTTTTTGGGGTACCCGAATATTAGGTGCCGTATTATAATAGGGTACCCAAAAAGAGACCATAATTTTGACAACCGCCTATATGACACGGTAGAATTCCTCAAAATTACTCCTAAGGAGTCCGCCTCACTTGGTGCATCAATGGGGCCCGTGTGTATATCCCTGGGGTCCGCAAGGCTTTCCTGTTGTGAGAACCCCTCATAATTCTAGAGTTTCTCACCGCTAAACCCTACATATCCTCGTTACCTAGACACTCTAAGAAGGTAAACATACCAAAGGGTTAGCTACAAAATCCCTCTGTTATTGGCTCCATTGGTTACTCAGAAGAATCTACGTCTCCCTAAACCCCAACTCTAATCCTAGACCCCATGTATCCCTCTAGCCAGTTTTTGAGAAGTTCAGGAATCTAAATCCTCAACCCTGACCCCTGAATCCTTAAGTACCCCTAAGCTCTCAACCCTTCACCCTCAACCCTTAACCCCCTAACCCTTAAGCCTCTACTGCAAAACGCCAGGCCCCGGTCCTGGATAGCCCAGGAATCTACACCCTACCTTAGACCCAAAAACCCTTCAGTTTTAGGACCCCATAGTTGAAGTCTTCTTATGAAATCCTAAAACTGAAGGTCTTGGGGGCCGAAGGTAAGCTCTAAACACTTATGTAACCCTAAACCTGACATAATAGTAGCTTCCATTTTCTTTCCATTCTCCCTATATATCCCCCTAAACCCTATATAACCCTCTAACCCGACACCAGACCCTGGGTAAACCCTACACCCCAAACCCTAGACCCCAAACCCTAGCTCTTTAACCCGACACCAGGCCCTGGGTAAACCCTAAACCCCAAACCCTAGACCCTAAACCCTAGACACTAGACTCCAGGTCCTGGGAAAATCTTCTTGGAGAAAGCGACTCCACCGAAGACTGGAGATGGGTAGGGTTTAGGGTTTGGGGGTTTTTAGGGCTTCTGGAAAGTGCAGGGCTCATAACCGTAACTCCAGCTACCTACAGTTTTATGGGCTATATCTACTGATGAGAGAGTAATGACTACAAGGCTATAGTGAATCGAAAGCGTGATTACTACCAAACTATAGGTCCTTGGGGTTACGCAAGTAGATGTGTAGGGCGCACAAGACTTGTAGGGCTTAGGATTGGTGCTTCATTTACAATTTAGGGCTAAGGGTTAGAGCACCGCAATGATGACTTGTCTGATTTTTCTTCGGGTGAATCAATTTTTCATGCTGCACTCTTAGAAAAGAGTCCACATACCTTTGCAATTACAGGCCTCGGGTTCTGGCACCATGTTAACTGTTCAATACGTCTCAATTTGTGTGCCACTTTTTTCTCGGACTAATGCAGCAACAAGGAAAATCTGGTGCTTTTCTTCCTCTGCCACTCGAGCTGCAAGGACTGGCGCTCAAGATTTGCTTTGCTGCCTCTACTGGTTGCCGTGAAGGAACTTAGATCAAGTCACCAAAACATGGTTACCACACATGGGTATCTAGTAAATAAGCGGATTTCCTCATGATCGTAACGTGCTTAAAGTCCTTCCTGGAGCGGGGTCTTATCACACAACAAGAAATTTCAGCGAGACCTCATAGGCCTTTGAGCACCTGGGTAACTCTGAAGTCCGCTATTGACTGCTTGATGATCCACAGTAAGCAAGACTTGCTTGTCCAGACATAGATGAACAAATTGAATATTCAGCTTATGTTGAAGAGCTTCAGAAATTGTGGCTTCCCTAAAATAGGGGTACCTTTTTCGGGGCCCCAATCCCACTAATACGGGTTATAGTATGTTGGGGTCTATATTGGCGCCCGTATTTATGGAAACTACTAAATGACTGCAGACTCAAAGAATTTAGCAAGTTCCACTACGCCCACAACAAGCAGCAACAAACATGTATACCTGGACCTCCAAAATACCCATAAGCTAATGATAGCTTTCGACCGAAAAGCACTGGGTAGACTAGGTCAGTATTATGGATATGGAGGTCCAGGTATCTTTCTCCTCAAGCCCGCACTCTGTTTCCTAAATCTTTCTCCGACTAAGCCTGAACTCTGATGAACGCCTATAAGTCACGCCCCAGGATCAGCAACAACAAATCGGTACCGGAGCATGTTACAAAGCTGCCTGAAAATTGTCCGCGTCCGAAGGATTCATCTGGCTATCTGTCAACATGCAAAGAACCCACAAATCCCGAAGACACGTGGCAAAATCCGTGCGGATCGCAATATCCTGGCCTTAAGCGATGGTGTGGATGACAGCGAGTTCAATCGCCCGGAGAATCCTGTCCGCTTTATGGCCTCGGCTGCAGGGAAGTTTGGGTTTACGGTGATGAGGGTGAACACATAAAAGTCATAGTTTCGGGACTAGAGTGACTCTCTTGTTCTTGCGCAACCATGGTCTAAACTCGTCTAAACCGTAGGGATCCAAGTATACAAATAATGCCTACATTGGGCCCTACATTGGGCTGTAAAGTGTGTAGATATTACCTACATTGGGCTATTTGAATCCCTAGGGAAACACTAGCTCGAGCAAGGAAGGGCTTCATGAAACTGTGAGCTGAAGGCGATTGGATTTCAGCCTTTGGGGCTATAGGGTTTAGGGTTTGGGGTTTATAGGGTTGAGGATTGCACGTTCAGGGTAAGGAACATAAAGCCTCACCAGAGGCTGTCATCCTGCTGCGCGCCTCAGGAAGGGGGTAGCTGCAGTTTTGCATGATGCACCTGCTTTCCTGGAGATTCTAGCGGGCCTTGCCAGCAAAGGTCTTAAGTTTCAGTAATGAGGTCTGTCATTAACCTTTATGCCCCAGCATCTCTGCTTGGAGGGCTAGGGGGACTTAGTAAGCAGGTTAACAGCATGGATCACCGGGGTTACTGCATATCACAGTGATTAGCAGTATACTGACTGCATGTTCCCTACTCCCTAAACCCTAGACCCTAAGCCCTAAACCCTCAATGTAGCCACGCAAGTCTCCGGCCGCACCAGACATCTCCCCGTAGACCTGCCGAGCGAGCTGTCTTCTGCAGGCTTGAACATGGGTGGTTGTCAAAATTATGAAATTTAGGGTTCAGGGTTTAGGGTATATATTGGGGCTATATGGGGATAATGGAAAAGAAAATGGAAACTACTATAATGGGGTATATATGGAGTATATGGGTGGTTGTCAAAATTGTGGTCCCTTTTTGGATCCCTATTCTAATACGGCACCTAATATTTGGGGTACCCAAAAAGGGACCATCATTTTGACAACCACCCATATGGATTCAGGGATTTGGGCTCACTCGTCTATGCTGCTTAGTGTTCTTAAGTATTGTTTCTTTGCAATGCTAGTAATTCTTGTACCAGGGGGGCGGGGGGCGGGGGGGCATCTTGTTTGGACACACCTTGAAGAGATGCATGTCTGGCCTTGGCTGGCTATTTAGAACTCCATCCGATGAAACGCATTCAGGAACAACGGTAGCAATCCCAAACTACGTCATCCTGCATAGCCTGGAGGACTAGGATGCGTAGTGTAGGCAAGCTGAAAAGGAGGGCCACACTTGTTGGAATGGAAAAGAAAGTGGAAACTACTATAGGGTTTAGGGTGTAGGTGAATACTCAACATCAAGGCAGAATTTTCTGTAAAATGCCAAGTCCCAAAATCTGGAACACCGCTTCCTCAACCTGAAGCAAGCTTAGCATTAAAACCCAACTTTCGTTTACATCTGAACCCTTCGCCGTAGCTCAAATGCCTGTAAACCTGCAACCCTGCAGCCCTAAACACCAACACCCCCCTAGGCTCTATTCAGCTATAGTACCCTGAACGTTACTGTAACCCCTAAACCCTATACAAGTTGTTTTGCACTGCCTGCAGCTGCTCCAGCAAGGCCTCGACCTCTTGCCTGCCAAAAAAGGCACAGAGTCAAGTGAAACGTCACACATAGCATAGCATCGTAATGAATATGTAAAACAGTACTGCGGCAGGACGAAAGTTCGTCGTACTTGCGCATGCCTGCATAAGTTCTGCAAGAATCCCACGTAGACCCCCTTCCCCCGTAGAGTCCTCCGTCTGCAACAAATAATGTATCATAAATTTATTCCAGGTGATTAATTCCTCCGCTAGCCAGGCCAGTGAAAACGCACATTCCTGTACTCCGCGTCCTCCGCAACATGAAAGTAAGCAAGTGCGACGAAACTTTATTCCTGGTGATGTATCACCTTGCATGTTACAACAGGATGTGGCATCATGTACTTAAGGAGTTAATATATATATATATATATCTATATCTATATTTCATTCCCATACACATGCGGTAAACCATGTAAAACATACCTTTATGGATTTGGAAGCTGCCTAAAAGGGTTTGGGCCGACATGAAGGGTCATACTTCCAACCTCAGAGCTAGTGTATCTATCCCTAGGGCTCCAGTTACCTATATAGTAGGTTACTGGGCTATGTAACTATAGGATATATGGAACCCAGTCCCCATCGTATAGGTAACTAGGACCTAAGAGCCCTGGGGTATGACTGAGTCTATGTGCCCACCTTTTCAGAGGGTCCGTACCTCAAAGGCACCTGGTTTTCCGGGGACGTCAGTAGGTACGGTGTAGTTAGGGGTCAGACCTACAGTTAATGGATTCAACCTACGAACACGCAGGTGAATGGACTGACAAACGACAGTTCCTGAAAGGGTTTACCGGTCAGCGTCAGCGGCACCTGTTCAGGGTTGAGGACATTTTGGCTTATGGTTTGATGCATGTTACTTTGGTAGGGTTGAGGCGGGTTGGGCTACTTAAAAAAGTCTACATCGAGATTTCTTGGGCATGGCGCAGACCCCAGAAGACCACCCTGGGACCCAACTGCCGAACTCTCTCCCAAAACATCGCGAAATCGACTTTCCAGACCCAAATAATTGTGCCAGATGTAAACTATTCAGTGTGGCTACGTCAGGAAGCCAGGATTTCCCCATCATGCAGATTCAATCAAGCCTGATCTGTGGCCCTGAACCTTTGCCCAATAGGTCCCAAAACCCGGCCTTAGAATGGAGCCGTCTGGCTTCAGCCGCCCCAGCGTGATCTGTTGAAGGAGGAAAGCATACTTCTTGCCTTGGGATGATGGCGATGGTTGGCTGCTGCTGCTGCTGGTGGTGGTAGGACTGGGAAAAGCAAAGCCCGATTGATTTCATTCTTGATGGCCGGATTGGTAATTGTAACGAAGATATTGCCGTGTGGATTTCTAAGCTCCTTTGGATCTACTCAGTTTGAGAGCAAGGCGTGGGTTGCTGTGTTGCAGTAATTGTCACAGTATGCATTTCGCACATGTTGAGCCTGTATGGATACTGGAAAACCAGACCCCCTTGCATGACAGCCCCAGCGCTAGGATTCTGACTTCTAGCAAGCGCGAAAACTGGTCCACAATCCTGCCCGCTGACCAAAAGGTCCAAAGTACCAATATGGTACAAAGTGCGGTTTCAGTAGTAGTAACTTCCCTCATGGTTTGGGTAAGTATTCCCCATATGGGTGCTTTGGACCCTTGGGATTAAGGGCCAGGCCCAAATCCACTTTGCAGGAGAACATGGTCATCACCTTCGGCCAAGCGACTCGTTTTGCAGAATATGCACAGCTCTGAATGGCGTGCAGAGACACTCATGTCTCTGGCATGTGCGCATGAGCCCATGTTGACAGCTTCTGTGTTTTCGACTATTTCTTAGCTGCATGGTGGAACAAACTTTATCAAATCTTAGAACCTAGGCCCACTCTTCAACGACAGTTACTTTTTGAAATTAAAATCCTTAGCGACTTGATTTCCATTGCGTTGAGTAAGCAGTTGAACCAATATTGAGTAAAGCAATTCAGGGTTTGAAAGGAGGCGGGGATGCTTGCATTCTTCAACAAAATGCGCAAGTGACCTTCTGGATTCCTTGTGACTTTCCTTATCGCCAGCAAAGCCTTCTCAACAATCCAACATGAAGTAAATGTTGCGCCAGCTAAGCAAGCGTCGATCCGTGAAACTCCTGCAGAATCGTCAGGTTTTCAACACGCTCCCGTTTACAACTATAGTTCCCCTTAAGTAGATGGAATATGGCGTTGGGTATCTTATAATAAGATCCCCATATACTCCGTATTCTATCTACTTACGGGGGACTATAGATGAGTACTGCTCAGCTAAAGCTCAGCCCAGGGGAGGCCTAAACCCGCAAATAAACCCACAAAACCTTCGGAGCGCAGAAGGCTTTAGGGCTTAAAGTTGAAAGCCTTTGATGGGTATCCTCGTCTTCGGAGACTCAAACTTTGTTGTGGAACTCTGTATCATGCCAGCAGTAAATCCTAAGCTCAATAGTTTATAATCCGCGCATACATCCTTCAAAAGGTATGCCTGTCTTCCACTGTGCTCTGGTAGCCCTACGTACTTCTTGCCTATGCTCGCCGTTGAAACCTCACTAGACCCCTGATCAAGGAACGTATATGACAAAAATGCCAGTGCTACACAAGCTGTGACCCAAACCTGAAAGCCTGAACCCACAATTCCCTAGGCCCATAAAGAAACCCCAAAGAAAGCCCACAAAACAAATGCTGTAGCAGCTACTAGTCTAGTCTTGTCCCTCATCCCTTAACCGGCACCCTCCGAAAGGTTTAACTCTGGAAATAAACCCTAAAGTGGCCGACACCCCAAGCAAGAACAGCCATACCCTAAACCCAAACCCAAGCCCTAAACCCTACCCCAAACCCTAAACTCTAAACACTCAATCCTAAGCCCTAAACTCCCGGGGACCTTCTCAGAATCCCTCTTGGACAGGCCGTGGCCGAGTTGCAGCTCCTCATGGCTTGGGAATTTTAGCAGCTTCTCAAATTTCCGGGTCCCTGGAAAGGGGCTAGGGATTTGGGGTTTAGTGTTTCGGGTTTTAGCCATTTAAGGCTTGGTGTTTAGGGTGTATCAGGTGTAGGGTCAAAGGAATTGAAGCTTTCCGGCGCTCTCAGAATTATGGGTCCTCTCAATTTAGTTTATCGCGTAAATATCCTCTTCACAGGTCACGAAAAGGGGGCCGAGTCTGAGAAAGGTTCCTTTGAGCGTCGGATGGCAATTGTGCAGAGATCCTATTGGCGTGGCCTGGGGGTATACCAGGAATTGCAGGGATCCCACTTCTAGTATCCCCCTTATTAACCTTCATAATAGTCCCCTGTATATTCCCCTCTAGAACCCTGTTGAGGAGTTTAGACTATGGCTCCTGTAGTTTAAAAAAAGAATTACTGAGACTACGCTTATTCTGAAATCAGGTGAGTGCAGGTGCTCCTCGATGGCCACGTCGCGGTCGTCTTTTCCCAGCGTAAGCCTCATGGCTTTTAAAGTGGCAAGTGGAAGCCAAAGGCGCAAAACCTCTGCACCTCTAAAAACTCCAAATGAGGACTTCTAATAGTCCTACCATGAAGATTCTGCCCCACGGACCCCCGTCACATAAATAAACTTCCCTGAAATCTTCGTGGCTAGCCCCCAGCCAAAAGATAGTCTTCCTGAGCCCGTAGCCGCACAGTGCTGGTGTTGTCGACTCGGAAATCCAGGATGTCCTGTCTGTTGCAGGCTCTGCCCAAGTTGGAGGGGAAGGGACGTGGGAAGATGGGAAGTTCCAAGGATAGATCTTCGGACTAAATCAGGCCTGCAAAGGATTCACGGGGCTTGCTGTTAAAGCTTGAATGTAGTGAGGAAAGCGAAAAGTAGGAACCATTGACAATGTATGTAAGAAGCGACAGTTGTCACCACCTTAGCACCACAACTCATTGGCTTTTTCAATTCCGTTCTGGAAAATGTTGCAAATGTGTCAGAGGCCCACTTGCCAAAAACCACAAGCCAAAGCCCCAAGCCTCAGCACGCTCTCTGAAAATTACTCGGCATATTACTTACGAAGAACATTAACCCAGTAAACCTCGGAGACACAAGGCACAACGTACCTGAAATCAACAAATCTACACTTGAGACCCAATACCAGTCTCCACCCCCTTAGAAATGGAGCCAGAGAAAGGCACAGAAGTCCATCAACCCTACCACAGGACAATCGTCACCAAAACAGGCACAGCACCAAGCCCAAACCGTAACCCCCCCGCACCCAAACCACGCGCCTTGATTTCCTGCTTCGTGCGGTGAAGCTTCTCTACTAAGGCCTGCAGGAGCGACTCTGGAGCGGGGGCTTGTGGATGACTACTCTTCTATGAGCACGGAGTGTACATTTAATGTTCCATGTTCTTGCCATTTTGATTCTTGATTATTGGGGTAGTTGGTTTGCAGGGGCTTAGATATTTGCAGGAGATTTGTGTCAATTAATTGCTGTGCATTCCCGTAGCAGGCCGTGTTTTGGGGCACGAAGATCCATATGTATACTTGCAAGAAAGCGTATCAGGGTCAAACATCAGCCATGTGCTGGTGCAGAGGCGGATGAATGGAACAATCGAAAGCTAGGTATGAAGCATCGTAAAATCCTTCATTGCCAAACTCGAAGAATGAGACTTTCAATTCTCAGCCGGACCTAAAGTTGAAAAGCTGCTGAACTTCAAGTGTTCTGCGCTCCGCTAAAACAAGTTTACTGGTGGCTAGCAGGGAATAAGGGAACATATTCTATAGGGATCATACAGGAAGTATATTGCCTTATTCCTTATTAACTACCACCAAGTATGCTAAACACTAAACCCCAAACCCCTGCAACCTAAACCCCTAAACCCCGAAACCCCGAAGCCCCCAAACCGCCTAAACCCCCAACACCCAAAACCCTAAACCCCCAAACCCCTAAACCCCTAATCCCCCTAAACCCTAAAACCCCTAAACCCTAAACCCCTAAACCCCTAGACCCTGTACCTTATATCCCCATAGAACCCATATGTCCCCCTTTAACGGGTTTGGGAAACACCCTAAACCCCTAAACCCTAAACCCTATGACAGCCGACGACTCTGCCGGCCTTCATCCGGCCGCGGGAGGCCCGCTCCTCCAGCTTGGCTCCGCAGTAAAACTCATAAACAAACCGCCTGCTGCCAGGGCTTCATAGGGGTTTTAAGGTTTGGGGTTTGGGGTTCAGGGTTTGGGGTTCAGGGCTTGGGATTTGGGGTTCAGGGCTTGGGATTTAGGGTTTGGGGTTTGGGGCTTCAAGTAGGCCACTTGGAGGCTTGATGGAAAGGAAAAGGGAAACTACTATAGATTGTTAAGGATTTGGGGCTTAGGGTTAAGGACTCAGAAACAAACCGCCTGCTGTCAGGGCTTCCTAGGCTTGGCGGGCTGTAGGCAACTTGGAGGATCAGGGGGACTGAGTAGCAATAGCAAAGAAAATGGAAACTATTATGATATTCACGGTTTAGGGTTTAGGGTTGGGGGGTTCGGGTCAGGGGGACTTAGTAAGTAGGTTAGGAACGGGGCTAAGTAGGGTTACTATATGGGTTGTTTACCTACTTGCTACTTTCCCATGACCCTCCAGGTAGGGTTGTAGGTCCCCATTAGGGCTTGCAGGATTAGGATCGAGTATGCATCAGTGGTGTTTTCATTGGAGAAGAATGGTTCCTATGGGGCACTGCGGCAAGGGCCACACCCTGAGGAGGCATGCATAGGCACCCCGTGGAGGGCTTTTGTGGCTTTTGCTGAAGGAAACACGGGGACTTATGATGGATGGGAAACCAAGGAGACACTTACGAGATAAATGGAGACGACCGAGGTATATCTGCAGGGTAATTTGCGGGACAGTCCTTCAAAGCCCCTGCGAGCCGAGTCCAAGAGCTGCTGGCGTTCACTACAACTTCCCCTCGCCAGCCCGAAGCTAGGTGTCAAAACTACGGCACAGTGATGATAAATGAGCCTTCAGTCGGTGGAGGCACCAAACCTGCGCACAACAGCCCCAGAGCCCAAGTGAAAATCAAGCCTACTGGAGTATGTGTGGAAACAGTCTAGTGGAATCATGGCAGAAAGTACACAAAGTTCCCTAACCAACTATAACTATCGCGTTGCATAGCTAAGTCCCTTCATCCTGATTTGCCGGCAGCATACTAGGCTCCTTCCGATCAGGATCCCCAATCAGGGTACACATCACTTTGGGCTCCATTTACCCACGCTAGCAGCTTCGGGGAACAGAGCAGCATAATGGTGAATCGCTAGCTCTCTGGATAGATCTCCCTGTGAGCAGCTACCCATCGACCCCCCAACACGGCCAACCCTAAACTCCAAACCCTAAACTCTCAAACCTAAACCTCAAAAGTCAAGGCCCTAAACTTTAAACCCTAAACCCCAAACTCTACAGCCTAAACCCTACCCCTAAATCCTAACCCTTCAATCCTCACATTTGTCACCTGGCCTCGCCCTGGCAAAGATCACTTCCTGGTTGTCAGGCTTCGGACTCTGGAGAGGTTTAGGGATTTAGGGATTTAGGGTTTAGGGATTCAGGGATTTAGGGGTTTAGGATTTAGGGTTTAGGGATTTAAGGTTTAGGGTTTAGGGTTTAAGGATTAGGGATTTAGGGATTTAGGGTTTAGGGCTTAGGGATTTAGGGCTTAGGGTTGTAAGGTTTAGAGGTCAGTGTAAAAGGGCAGGGATTATATGGGATGATATCCCTCTTGGGCTTACCCAGGGACATATCCATATTAGGCTTACCCCGACGGGACATCCATATTAGGCTTACCCAGGGATATATAGGGATTATATCCATAGAAGGCCTACCCAGGGACATATCGGGCCATGCACGTACATAACTTAGCGCATGCTTCTCTTTTGATTCTTAAGGTTGGCAAGGATTTCGGAGGTTGTTCCAAGAGGTATGCAAGACCATATGACATAGGGAATACATGGGATGTAAACCCTTATTAGGCTTACCCAGGGATGTATAGGGATCATATGGGGCTATAGACCCAGAATTTCCACCTACTCTCTATTAGCGCCTGAGTACCCACAATTAGGAGCCATACATCTACAAGGAGGGCCTCGGACCAACTTTGTTGTGGGAAGCGACTTATGTAGCTAAAGGTACCTACATATATATATATATACGCACATATACATATATATATATATGCACACCTATATATATGTATATAATCTACCGGTGTTTATATACATATACATATACACGTACATACTCGGAGGGTCAGGGGCCTACTACTGACTAGGCTAATAACCCCCAGAACCCAAACAGTACCCCAACCTTTCCCCGTTGTTGGCGTACTTACTAAGTCCCCCTGACCCTTCAAGTAAACATAAATAATATATATATGTATGTATACATATGTAGATAGATATGCATGTATACATACATACATATACTTATTTATATATACCTGTATACATATATATACACACAAACACACACACACACACACACCCGCGCACACACACACCCGCGCACACACACACACCCACACACACACACACACACACACACACACACATATATATGAACACGCCGACAGTAAACCCTCAAGCCGCCTCTGGCTCATTCACCAAGACGTCGCTGTAGCGGCTAAAAACCTGCTGGGATGGAGGTTCACGTGTTGTGATTAAGGGTTTAGGGTTCTACGTGGCACTTAGGACTTAGGACCCCTTCTAAGGGTTAACCCTTAGGTACCAGTAATAGGAATATAAGGGAATCCAAGGGGTTAAGGGTCTAAGGTCCAAGCTAAGTCCCAAGGAGGGTTTAGGGGTTCAGGGGTTAGGGGTTTAGGGTAGGGGATTTGGTCAACCCATTGGACTTTTGCACTGGACTTTTTCTGCGAGGATGTGGGGGCTAGGCCCTTAGGTTTTGGGGATGAGGGTGGAGAGAGCGAGAGAGAGATTGAAGTTTAGGGTTCAGGACTGATTACTGGGAGGTTCAGAGGGTAGCTACCACCGTGTGCAGAGCTGTGGTTTGAACATGACAGGTTGTCAGCTTGGCTGGAGACTTCTCAGCCTGCACATAACGATTCATGAAACCCCAGGTTGATCTTCCAGAGAGTTCAGAGTTGAGGGCCCAGGGTTCAAGTCCTATAGACTATAGCTTTCAGGATTCAAGAAATACGGTAAAACCCTCGACCCTAGACCCCAAACCCTAAACGCCTTCTTGCACTGCCGGGGCAGGATGTAGGCAGAGGACTTAACACGACCGCATTTACCTGTAAGTAAGCTTCCAGCCTGATATGGTACTTCGATGAATACGGGGACCCAAATGTTGCTAGGGTAATCCTTATAATTGGGGTCCTGAACACGGTACCTCTAATTTTAGGAAGCTCCCCCCGAAGCCAAAAAGCATCTCCTTTCTGCCAGGAAGCTGGATTGCTGTACATCCGGAGCTGCACTGTGGCGGTCACGATCAGCAAAACCTTTGCCAGGGCTCTGCGTGGCGCTTTGCATGCTCGGTCTTCAAAAGTGTGCCCTGCTGGCCACCATACAGCTGGGACTGGGTTTGTAGCAGCTGAGAGACCTAATTGTTGACTTGAAACGCTGACTAGATACAAGCAGAAATCCCACATCCCCACCCACAAGCACGAACACGGAACTTCACTGCTGGGCTAAACTTAAAGCCCTGAAGGCTGCTCCTACACCTATTGAAGCCCAGCTTCTAGTTCATTTCCAATCGCTTCCGCTCGATCCTCCATTATCCATCGACCCTGAACCCTATGTCCCAGCATATGCCCCCCCAATAACCGTTTATACCCCTTTATAACCTTGTAGGTCCCTGAAAATTCCCTAAATGATATGTGAAAGATACTACGATTGCTCCAGCGAGCTAGCAAGCATGGTCAGTCATCTCAGATCTGGCGTGTTGATGGGTTATATGGAGGTTCTAAGGGGTACATAGGCTTGTATACGGAGTATCTATATAGGTTTGCATAGAGGTTTCATCGGGGTAGTATAAGGTTGCAAAGCGGTATACAGACATACGTGACCCAAGAAACGGAAAACCAAGTGGAACAGAACATCGAAAATCAGATGGAAACCAGGACGATGTGTGACTATATGAGGGTTACATTAAGGAATGTAAGGGCATAACCAAAAGTATATTAGAAACCTTGGACCAAAATATTGAAAACATATTCAAGCTTCTACAAGTACAGTATGAAATCGTTGTCCAGTTGAAACTTTACTGAAATTCCTGGTCTTTGCGTTCTTGACCTCTTCCCCGTATCATTCTCCTTCATCAAGACCATGGGACACCAATTACTCTTATGGTTGACGAGGGAAGCAACAATACTAGCAGCAAAACTGCAGCCCTCCCTCTGTGTCCGAGGCGGTAAAAGGATGCTGCTTTGTACTGCCTCTGCATATATCCTAAAACCACAACCCTATATATCCTGCAGCAAAGACCCTATATACATATATAGCTATATGTACATACATATATTGCCCTAGAACCCAAACTGATGCTGAGAAATTGCCAATCGCCGGCAAGAAGCGAGCTGCCCCAGTTGAGAGAAAAGGAGTGCAAAAAGACCGTCGGTGACAGAATCCTGGTGACACGTTTTGAGCTTGTGGATCGCAGGTGACTGTTTTCAGGTCATGTCTTTTGTCTGGGGTCGGGATTCATATATGGTTAGGGCCATAGAGTTCGTAGAGATTGAGGCTTCTGAAATTCAAACGCGGAGAGGCTCTGGGGGTAGGTGTAGTTGAAGATGCCGCATCTGGGTCTTAGCGCGCAAGATCTTCTAGATGTGCGCAGCCTAGGGCTATGGGGGTTTTGACTGAAACACCAGGAGCGTGATCAGGATGCCGCTTTGAACAAATCCTTGCCAGACCCTCCGCCTACCCTCCATTAGAGCCTAAGTACTCCCTGTTAGGTGCCATGTATCCTAATTGAAAAGTAAAACGAGGGCCTCGCTTCACAATGTCCTGAGTCCAGTTCACCACAGCCCATATTCTAAACCTACCCTAAGCCATCCAGGAAATGGCGATGCATTGAATGTTTTATTGCCACACAAATGCAAATAAAAAAATTGCGTCTGTCAGGAGAAACCGCTGGAAACCTCGTCACCCCAAACAGAGACACTCAATAGACCCAACCTATGATTAGCCAGAGAGGTTATAAAGATGCAGCCATACCAGCAGGGGCATACGCGATATAACTGCCAATGCCAAATTTGGTTCTCCAGCCGTAAGTTAGACCTCAATTAAAAAAAAATCACATTCTAAGGACTCCAAGACAGAGGAATCGTTTAAACCCCAAATCATGGTAACAGCCCTCCCCTCGCATTGCCGGCCGAAGAAACTCCATGGACACGTTTGAGGCCGATCAGCTGGACAGCTAGTGTGTATGTCGTGTCCTTGGCTTGAAAGCCCCTTCATTAACATTACGCCACAGCAAATGTGCAACCTATATGTCAAGGAGAGGTTGCAAACAAACTCTGTAGCAAATTAAAGGGACACATGGGTAGTGCCCAAAATTAGGGTCCCATTTTGGTGTCCATAAATATCAGGTGCCGTGATATAAGTATAGTTTGCAACCAAAAGATGCCCATAACTTGGAGAGCAACCGACATGAATACTTGAGGTCAGCAGCAACAGGCCCATGCAAACAACAATGATACACACCTAAAAGTTATGCATGACTACGTGGCACTTGGGACCCTTACGAAGGATTAGCTTTTAGGTATCTATAACTGGAGTATGAGGGAATCCCAAAGGATTAAGGGTCTAAGGTCCAAGCTAAGTCCCAAGGAGATGAATTCAAGCACAATCTTGAATTCGGGGCTCATGCCCGGGGTATTTTTGTTTGGTCTAGAGCTCCATTTCAGGTTTAGGTGGCTTACTCAAACAAAGCATGGATTTGTGCCATCGTTGAGTTTCCAGCACTGACGTCTTATTGTTCTTTCTGGGATACTGTCAGGGAACTTAAGCTAAGTTGCTCCCATATGTCCTGGAATTTAGGTTGCTTCAGAGCTACCTGTTGTACGTACTTCTATAGGAATTTAATCATCAAGTCTCCTGAGCTGCAGGGATATCAATTTGCTCAGAAACTCAAACTGGCACTCACTTACCCGCACAAAAAAAGACATGGAACTTCTTTAAAAAAGGCGCCTCAAAGACGACTGTCGTTTTAAGATTGGTCTATGTGGAAAAGGATTGCCCAAGCGCTACGGCTGCAATCCGTAATAACCACACCCTGAACCCCTACCAACCTAAAGACCACCGAGCTCTTTAATCCATGATCGCCAAAAACGAAGATAACGGTAAGGCCAAGAAGCATGACCCAACGCAGCGGCCTCAACATACGTTTTCTTCAAATGCTCCGACTTTTTCGGTTTAAGGAGTAAAGGGCTTAAGATTTAGGAGCTCTGTGCTTAGGGTTTTGGGGTCTAGGGCGAGAGTTTCAGGGATGGGTTCGAGGTGTACATGCATCAGGTGTTGGATTGGAGCTTCAGACCGCATGGCAGGGGATTGAGCACTTAATGCAGCAGTCGCGATTAGACAGAACGCTGACGGCCGTATGCATGCGGAATCAACATCAAACAAACCTCATGGATGTGTGTGTGTATATGTATATACGTATTCACACGCATATGCGCGTGTATGGCCGCACTCCCAACTGCATCTAAGTCTCAACTCCCATCTAATGAAAGCTCTTGCTATAACCAGCGTTACACTAGAATCACGAAAGCTCCGCCCATTGCTACCTGCTCCCTTCAGCACCTATACTAACTCAAATGATGTCATAGCTTCCATGTTCTGTTCCATGCCTTCATTCCCCATTGCTCTAACAACCAGTCAGGAATCACCATAACACCCGAGAGCATCTGATGTTCAACTTGAATTTCCGCTTGATTCTCAAGTATTCTAAGCACTTTAGACCCAAACCCCCAAATCATGCATTAGTTACCCCACTTTCCTTTCCCTTCCTGCAGTCCCTACCAACAGCCTCAAAATTATTTGGCAGGGCGGTTGCCAAAAGTATATTCAGCATCTCTCTCAGCCACCTAACAACCTCAGTCATCCCCATAACTTACTTAATTGCGCGGTTTAGGGTCTGGGGCTTAGGGTCTACTTACGTACCTACCTACCTGCGTACTTACTTACCTACTTGACTTTAGTTAAGTTTACTGGCCTACTTACCTGCTTACTTACTTACTTGCTTACTTCCTTACCTACTTACCGACTTTCCTACTTGCTCACTCACTTACGCACTTTCGCACCTACTTACCTACCTACTCAATTACTATGTCCCCCACTCCTCCTAGTACAGAATCCATCAGGCAAGCAGCTGTCTGTCCACAGCTGTTACTGGCAGCTTGAGAGCCATATCTGCTGATCTCCAGACCTCCGGTATGACTTGCAGGGCGGAAGATTTGGGGGTGATGGCTGAGGCAAGGTTAGAGTCCGTTATTGCAAGCTACTCCAGCATCTACATGTGGATATGAGCGGTCATGAACATGATGACCACCTCTTTTGGGCCTCATATGGTAAGGCGCCGTATCAGGAAATTCAACACTGAAATCAGACAACGGTGGCACACATTCTAAACAAGTAGCTGCTTGTGTGTACACAGCTCACAACGCTGCGAATGTTTATCGGTGATCTCTCGTAGATTTCTCTCTGTCACAAATTCATCACACTGTTGATTAAGGGTTCCCTGTTTACTGCGAGGACTGGGGTCGATGTTGGTGTCTAAGTTGAAGAAGTTCCCTGCTTCACTGTTCCACTTCAAGAACGGAGAAAGCTCTCATTCCCAACCCACCCCGAAACTGGGACGAACGAAGGTTCCCCAAAAGGTGTCAGGGATGGAGGGGTTTGAGAGAGACTCTCGGTGAGGGTTTAGGGTTTTAGGGTTTAGGGAGGACCTAGTTGATAAATCCCCCAGACATCCGACAGTTTGCTCGCAATTGAGTTCGAGCTACACAGAAAACACGAGAGAACATAGCGTTCAGATTCGTAAGGGCGGGTTCGACTGCGGTAGGATTACGGCATGATGAAGCATTTCAACCCTACTGCTAGGAGTGACTGCCGCAATGGATTATTGAGATTTCTCTGCAACGATAGAAATCATAGTCATCAGCTCAGGATGAATGTGAATGCCTTCACTCTTTGCATGCCTGTCGCTGGTGATAGCATAAGGTCGTCGTAATAGGAGAGCACTTCAGCTTGCAACTACTTAGGCACTACTGACCTAGGTTGGCCCCTAAAACCCATTGAAAAATATCAGTATATATGGTCCCCTAGTAAAGCCATTAGGGAAAATATTAAATATCCCAGGGGCCTACCCAGTGACAGAAGTAGCAACAACCCATGGTTCAAAGTGCCCTGCAGGCGCCTTCCAGGTAAGCACACTTGTCAATGGGCACGTAGATCTGATGCACCAGGTTCTCACAGGCGGCGCCTCGGGCCGAAGGGCAGTGTGCTGTTCGTCAACTTCGATCTCCTATATGGGGGTTTCCCAAAATTATGGGTACCATTTTGGGGGTCCCAATAAGGATTATAGTATTTTGGGGTCTATATTGGGGTCCCCTTATTTAGGGAAACTACCATATAAGCTTTAAGAGCATGTTTAGACTAACTAGCTTGCAAATTCCATCCCCACTTGGACGGTAGACCCTGAAACCTAAGGAAGTTCTTCACCCCGACCGCCTTTTTAGTCAGAACCTACACTTCAGCCACGGCACGGCTGCAGGGCACCAGGGGTGACTGAAACCCGAGGCCAATGATGAGAAAGAGCAGCGCGGCGAGACGCGAGCGCCACACCTCAGCTTTCTGGGGGTTAGCAGGGAATAGGGGGATACTGTTGATGGATGAAATCTTGCACCACCTAGGGGCCCTAAACTACTGTAATTCCTAGGACTTTAAGGACTTAAAGTGGTGCAAGATTTCCTCCATCAACAGTATCGCGACCTTATATAGGGATTAGACTCCCTTATGCCCTAGTTAATCACCAGTAAGTTAGGAGTCACCAGAAGAGGTCTCATGAATCGAACAATAACTGGGCTGTAAGGTTTTCGCTATTCATGTTGCCAATTTGTAGCAAATCTACAGGGAGTACAAAGAATGTGCGGCGTTACATGCCAGTGAGCGCCACGCCGAAAGCCTTTTGGAGAAGAGATGCTGGTTTAAGTTATTGGGGCTCAAAGGCTTCAAGGTTTACCGTGTTGACTACGTATGCATTTTGCTGAACTCCTATCAGTAACTCAAGGGAATGATGGTGAATGCGTACCATAAGACCATGATGTACATCGTGGACATGCTTTTTGAACTCCCCAAATGAACAAAGAAAAGAGAAAGAGAGAGAGAGAGAGGGAGACGGCTGAAAGAACTGCAAGGCTGCCTGCTGCTGAAGCCAGCATCTCATGAAACAAACACAGGAGACCCACCCAAGTTACTAATCATGACTATTTTCGACATTACGTAGAATGAGCTGCGTTGCTACATTGATTACAAGTCAGCCTCCTTGGATGGTTACAACAAGACAAGACATAAGCAGCTCTACTTGGAGAAAGCGCCCTTGACCAAATGGTCCGAAGACTTCAACCAGCATGCTACGGCTGCAGGCTTGGTTTGGGGTTGGGGGTTTAAGTTTGCAGTGGCCCTGCATCCCCGTGTTTAGCCTTAGATGCATATAGACGCAGGCACAACTATCCTACCGCATGATGTCGGAGCATGATGGTCTGTCTGTTGTCGCAAGGATTCTGAGGGTCAAGCATATCATTTCTGTTGTTCCACCCGCGGTGGCACGTTACAGTTAATGTAGTATGCACGGAACTCAGCGGTTCGTGAAGGGTGCTATTCAAATTCCTGTGCCACAGGAATTCTGTCACTCCATGCTGCCGCGCTGCCCATCGAATTCTGCAGGACCTCACTTATGCGCTAATTGCTGTTTGAGTGCACCGTTGGGAACCATGCTAGGGATATGCCGGGATTTCAACAGCATTCTGGGGGTTCTCATTCAAGACCTCACAGTATCTAGGGACAAATTGGAATCAAGTGGCTCTATGACTTCAGAATACGGTTGTTTTTCCGATAAAATCCGCCTCACATATCCGTTGTGTCCATAGAGACACCTTTTCGAACACTCCCACATGTGTCTTTCATGCTTGCAATTTTTCCCAACGGCACTGCCCTGAGGGCAAACAAGGTCGTCCCTGCTACTCTCTCTCTCTTGCGATCCGTGCTACGCTTACTCCGCCTTGTACCCGGTGTGTCAAGCAGTGACATGTATGCTGATGATGCTTCTGATCTTGGTCAGATGCTTCCATGGCTTCACCAGAATACCACCGGATTGTCGAAGCAGTGTCTGTCATTTGAAGCCTCCATGTGCACTTGCAAGGAATATCATCACCTGTTTGCAAACCTGCTCCACCTTAGCACATCCTAAAGTTTGATGGAAACACGGAAGAGCCTGCTTGAGCGTCAAACCTATGCCAAGGCCTATAGCACATCCTAAAGCCTCTGCTCCGCAGTTAGGACCCCTGCAGAGAGCTGGAGTTGTTGCAGGTCTTTCCGATGAAAAGCAGCAAGAAACCTAGCATGGTGGAGCTCTGGAGATTGAGCTGCGGGTAGGTCTATGGGTCACTTTTACGGGGACTTCAAAGAGAGAAATTTTGCTTGGCTGTCACTACGGAAGGGCTCAAGTCACAGGGTGTTGTAGGGAGGTCTGCTCTTTTGGGGAGTATGCATGTTAGAGCTGGAGGTAAAATTCATAATCTTCTTTATGCCCAGCCCGACGTGGGCTTTGAACCTTGGGGATTCAGATCTCAGCGTGTGAGATCTTAGTCGAGGGCTTGGGTCGGCTTGGCAGGTTTGTGGTCGTGCGTTCAGGGTTCAGAGTTCCGGGTTTGGGTTTTAGGGCTCAGATCATGAATGCCCGAATGCATGAATCGGGATGTGCAAAAAAACTGCTCAGATCACTTTATCACCAAGTTCCTATCATTACCCCACCGCAAACGAACATGCACCCAATGGGCCGCTTGCAAAATACTGCAGGTGTGAATCCATACAGGGAGCCTAAGTTGGCTTTTTAAAAATCCTGTGCCCTAACCCACTCAAGGACTGGAAGCTCAAGTGAGCTATAGTCTAAACTCCTTGAAGGGGGTCATATAGGGGATCATATAAGGGACGACTATAATTAGGGCTTATTAAGGGGGATACTAGGAGTTTAGACTATAGCTCAAGTGAGTTATACCCAGTTCATGGCGTCAGCAGAGCCACTGAAGTACAACCTCTACTCATCCACTTCCATCTTAGGACGAGATGCAGAGTCCTAGCAGCGTGCCCCTGGCTAAGGAGAGAGTGAAGTCGCAGAGCCAAACCAGTAGTGGCCACCAATACCTGCAGTATCACGCATTGTGTGTGTGCTTATAGGTTGGCAATGGGCCTCTGCATGCCTCGTTGCAAGAGGATTGGGAATGTTTTGCTGGAGCGGACTGCTGCAGGTGGTGCTGTGCTAGTTGCTTCTGGGCTCAACCGTGCTGCGTGGAAAGTCTGGCATTACAGTTCACTATTCTCTCGGATGGAGGCTAAAAAGGAGCAGCCCTTCTTCATGCCATTACTGATTTGGATACTTCGCATGCATATATATATATATATATGCCCAATGTGCTTTCCAAGCTGCTCAATGCCCACGCCAGCAACATGAATCCACATGGAAACCTACCCAGGATGATTATGACATCAAACCAAGAAAGCCTCATCCTTCTGCGGCATTGTTGAAGGTGTCTCTGAAGTCTGACACAGCCAACCCTAAACGACTGAAACATGTGATGGTAAGCCCCGTGCCCTACAACTCTGAGTGTCTGTACTCTGCGGCGAACCCCTGTACAAGAGTCAACAATGCCACCGTGAATGCAACATGCTTTGTCTGAGACCTGAAGCCTCAAGTCCGTCGTGCGTGCGCTTAATTCGCACTCTTCCAACTTCATATTCTTAACGGAGATACCCCAGAATCTCCTTTTAAATCTCCCCTCATATCCCTACGGTCCCAAGGCACCCCCTCCCTACACATCTCTGTAACTCCGACTGTTTTGAGAAGCCCCTTCACCCTATAAACTCTACTCTATAATCCTAAGCCCTAGATATACCCCTAACCCTGCGGCCATGAGTCAAGACCATCAATTTCTTCCGCTGCATTTCCCCAGGCTCGTCTTGCGTGGGCTTCACACATTCCAGCAGCTGCTGCACAATGCCTCCCAGACCCCTAGAGGATCTTAAGGTGGACCCACCCCAAAAATCCCTAAACCCTAAACCCTAAAACCTAAACCCTAAACCCTACAGAAAACTCTGAGATTCTTGGAGGGTTCCAGTTTCTGGATCCTTTCGGGCGGCTACGGCTATAGGGCTCGAACGGTGCCGTCTCCTGGAGGTTACACGCAATGTTTGAGAGCAGCAAAAAGTTCAGGATCTGGTCATCCCATCCCAAGACTTTGGGTACTGCCCCCTCCCAGTAACAGTCTATATTAGGGGTCCTATTAAGGGCTATATATAACCATACTTTATTCATCATCCAACCGTTACTGAGCGGGGGCAGCACCCAACCAAGACTCTACAAAGGCTCCCAGGCTTGCAGTGGTTAGTTAGGATTTAGGGCTCAGGGTTCATCAGGGTTTAGAGTGCAGGGTTTAGGGTTTAAGGTTCAAGGTTCAGGGTATGGGCTTCAGCGTTTAGAGTTTAGGGTTTACATGGGTTTACCTAGAACCCAAAAGTATGTAGAATAATGGCCTTTTGGCATGTTTTTAAAAGGTTTTGGGCTGTTGTTTTACCTACGTTTGGGGTTCAGGGTTTAGGGTTTAATGAGGGTTTCGGGTGTTCAAGGACTTCACGAAGCTCTTGACGAGGCTACCTCTGGAGCCCTTCATTCCCCGGAGCTCTAGGGTTTAGGGCTTAAGGTTTCGGGTGTAGGGGCTAGGGTTTAGGGCTAGACCCTCCTTCTGCCCTCTTTGCTACCCTGCATACCCACTATTAA
Organism: Symbiodinium pilosum; assembly: GCA_905231905.1. Classification (NCBI taxonomy): domain Eukaryota; class Dinophyceae; order Suessiales; family Symbiodiniaceae; genus Symbiodinium; species Symbiodinium pilosum. Next base: position 42,257 of record CAJNIZ010033681.1, on the reverse strand, counting down.
GGATGATAAGCACCAATTTAGGGGTACAGCCCCCAGAATCCTATCCCTCAAGTCTACCAGCTTGTTGAGTCACAGAATTATGGCTTAGAGTCCGTTACGGAAATGTATACGTTTCCATGGAGACTGGCCCCTCTGTTTCTCAAGAGACGCTGACCCTAAAGCTTTACTGCTGAAACGAACTGAAAGCTAGCTAGCAATTTCACTGCCTTCACTCCCAGACCTTCCAGCTTCATCCTGATAAAGTCGTGGTTTAATCCCTCAACCTCTCGAGCTCACGTTCCGAACGATGCGCTCATGCCGGAAACCTCTCCGCTCGATTCTTTACACCCCCCACCCACATCAGAACACCCTACGAAAACCCTAAGCCACCTCCATCTTGAACCCCAACCCATGAACCCTCAGGCCTTTAATGTCGGTTTGTTTGGGTGGAGGAATGGATTCCTAGAGCACCCTATTGCACATTCTTGCGTTCCTTGCTAGCCACCAGTAGGTATACCCTTGCGGTCAGGCCGCCGAGTCCGAAGAGGCAAAAGAACTCTATAAGCATCAGCGGGTTGGCTGCACCTGGAATGATCAAGGTCTAGAGCTTAGGCTTTACCGAAAGAAACTTATGTACCTTACAAAAATGGATGTGTACGGCTTCTTTTGGTATCTGTGCTTTTTAAGGGTCTAGGTTACTCTCGGCAAGCCTTAGGTGCTGCCTTCGGGGACCAGGGCTTGAGGGTTTGGGTTTGGGAGCATAGCCTTTGAAGTCGTCAGGCTTTGGGCTTAGGCCTGGGCTTTTGCTCTTCCAGGCTTTGTTTACTTCCTGTGGGTTAGTAGGCATGGCTTCTCCTTGTTAACTTTGGGGCGGCAGAGTCTAAAATTGCAGCTCAAACCCAAAACTCGTGTAGCTCAGATCATGGCCTCCTGGCCTTCAGGGCCAGCAGGCTGTGGCTGCAGGTAATGGCTATCACCGATCACAATAATCAATGCCGTCCTACACTTCATCCGTGATGCCAACGTGCCTAAACTCTAAACTCCATAACCCCTGGCCCACGCCCAGCCTTGCGCTCTGAACTTTCATCTGTATTTAATCAGAAACTATACCCTAAACCCTATACCCTAAACCCTACACCCTAAACCCATAAAACCCCACCTAAGCCAAACCGCTGAATGCAACAAAGGAGCTGGCGGTAGTTCCGGTTTCATTGAGGTCAAACCATCGTGTGAACTCCGCAAGGCAAGGAGCCGTGTCTAAGACTGCAGCTCCTGCTTTGGGGATGAGATTTTGGGCAGCAAAAATCTAGTGTTTGGGGCTTCTAGAGTCTGGGGATAGAGGATTGGCCCTAAACCCTAAACCCTAGCCTGCTGCAAGGTTGAAGTCATCCCTGTAAAGCCATTTAGCACTGACTCTAGCAGTCCTCTCCACAGCTTCTCGCACATCCACGCAGACCAACTGTCCTGAGGGTTCAAGCATCGAATACTGGCATCCCACAAACAAGTGTAGATTTGGCCTTGAGAAAGTAGATGGGTGGTTGTCAAAATTGTGGTCCCTTTTTGGGTACCCTAAATATTAGGTGCCGTACTATAACAGGGATCCAAAAGGGGACCATAATTTTGAGAACCACCCAGATAATCATTAGCTGGGGGCAGTAGGGTTGGTGTTAAGGCTTTGGGCGATCACCTGTTCTTGAAGGAGCATTGCTGCAGTTATGCGGTAGTGGTCCGGGAGCTACCCTGATAAGAATCACCCTTTGGCTAGATTATGTGAGATTGCCGAGTCCCAGCAGTGCTCAAACTCAAGAGTGCAAGGTTCTCATCAATTCATGCTGTTGGTCTGGCATTGTTTGTGCTTCTGCACGAAAAACATGGTTGAATGTTTGCCGTGGTTGTTTCTAGTTTCAAGATGTCATGCCCGCGTTCAGACAAACTCGGGCAGATCAGGATTCATCCGGGCTATGAGAAGATCATTCCTACCAGCGGTCTTGGCGGCTACTCAGGACCATCTGGTTGGTTTGAAGCGTTGGGATCAAAACCCAATCTATCAGATACTAGAAAAGAGCGAGGTGCAGGTATGTGAAAGTCATATGAACGTCGTTCACAACTTCCAACCGTAGGGACTACCCTGGAACAACAACCGCAGGCCCAGCGCCTATGCCAGGTTCAATGTCTACATGCCCAAAAATGCCAAACTCAAGACCTCCCAGAATTTTTTCTGGTACGCCTAGAAAAGCAAAAGATACCAAAGTACCAGGCGACAAATTAGTAGTTACCATGTTCTTTTCCATTACCCGTATATACCCCCATATAGCCCATTCTACTATAGTAGCTTCCTTTTTCCTGTATCCCAATATAACCACTGTATAACCCACATATATATATATACTATAGTGGCTTCCATTTTCTTTTCTGTAATACCAAGCAACGAGACCCCCCAAGCCGCCAAGTGGCTCGCCCTAATTCCTCCCCGAGCTCAAAATTCAGGAGGAGCCTTGTGCTGACCTGCATCTGCACATTTGCTTCCTTACTTATAGTAATAGTAAGAATCGTAGTAAAAATGGGAATCAGAGAAATCATAGTAATAGTTATAGTAGTACTAGTAGTAGCAATAGCACTAACAACAATCTTCAGTCTGGAGACAGAAGAAGTGATTGCAAAGTACCCGAAATGTTCAACGAGCGGCCACTTGAGCAGCTTAAGATGCCAGTGCTTACCTGAATGCTTTGATCTAGAGGACCCGTGACTAGAGGACCTCAAAATGAACGGCGTGAGGCTTGACAGGAAACATTGGGGTCATGGGGACCAATGGCATCTTGCCCCTCCATCTGAACCAATTGTACCCCTATCAGAAACTGTGAATGTGACTACATTCCTAAATATCTTGAAATATTCGTATGTGCACCTAGGCCATGTATCGCTGCATATCCCTATATAACCCTATATCTGCCTGTAGATCCCCAGTGACAAAAAGTTCAGAGCTGGCATCTACTTGAATTTGGATGCTCACAGTATAGATGGTAGGTCTACGGTTTAGGGTTTGTTGGTTCAAAAAATCGGCGCCCTTTTTGGGTAGCCTAAGTATGAGGGGCTAGTAGTCTTTGCTAGAAAGCCCGAAAAGGCCGAATGTGCCATTTGCCGACCATCCCCGAACCCTCTACGCACCACGCCACACAGCTAAATACAGCTGCTTACTACTCAGCTACAACAAAACTCTTCTTGTGCGAGTCGTGCAGAACCGGAACCGAGACAACATGGGAGTCTAAGCTTGTTCCACAACCAAGTTGGCTGCTATGGCGAGCCTGCTACAAGAAGGCTTAACGTTCTCCGTGTGACACTGAGGTGAAAGAAGTGACAAGTTGCCAAGGCAAAGCCATGCCAACTCCCCAGTATTGAGCCCCAAAGCCGCGCAAGGAACCCGCCACAACCCTGGGAACTTATCTGCGAAAAAGCAGGTCAATTCAGGGTTCAAAGTTCTCCTACATACAGTAATCCACCACGCACTCGGCCTCGAGGAAAAGCACCACAAAGAGTACGAAGCGAAACCATCCTTTGCTGAGAAGGTGCTCGGAGGTCAGGGCCAAGACCCTCCTATACAGCCCATGTCAGGGGGCTCTTAAAACGGACACCTAGAAGGGACCCCCTGATATAATCCTTCTACAGTGCTTATAGACCTTAATAAGGGTCTATGCACAAGCCTCAAGGCTTTGGGGTCCCTATGCGCACTTCCTGGTATTTCCTGGTAGGTGCCAGGACAGTAAAGGCTTCAGCAAGTCAGAGTTCAGAATTGCTAGCACAAGGCAGAGCAAACCTCCCTCATTTTTTGCGAAGCACGGAAGGGTCGGCTTGGTGCAAGTCCACTGCATGCTTCTGGGCTCCAATGTCTCAAAGATCTTCTTGATCCAGGATGTCGTTTTTGCTGAGCATGCTTCATACTTCATGCGGGCCATGAAGAAACAACAAAAAAACAGGGCTTAAGGGTTTAGGGTTTAGGGGTCTAGCGCACATGAAGGCACACGCTGCTGGAGTGGAAATTGCATTCTCAAACTAACACGGAAGCCCAGATAGGGCCCTACAAAGTCTACCGTACTCTTGTTTTTGTTGTATGTTCCTCGCTTTTGGGGGTGCGTCCATATTAGTTTTGGCCTGTAACTCTGCGCCAATATCAGCCAAGACTCTGAGCCACCTTAGTCTGGTGTGCTTTCGAGGAAGGTAAATTCTGGGTATATCTGGGTATATAGGGTTCAAGGATTAAATCACCACAATATGGGTAGGGTGGGTACATAGGGCTTCTGGTTTAAGATATCATGATATGGGTATATAGGGTTTAGGGTACCATAATATGGGCATGTAGTAAGAAGTGGGGTCTTCGTACTATAGACTTAGAAAAGTTCCTTAACAGCAACCCAGTAGTCGTTGCAGCTATGTATTCCGTGCGGCTGTGGGCGGGGTTCACCAGTGTATGGCAAGGCAAAAGCACACGCATCTGTATCATACATATAGACATAAACGTGTGTGTATGAACACACACGTACATGTACATACACAAAAGCATATATATATATACATATATATATATATGTCTACATATATATGTATATACATGTGTGTGTATACGGTTGTGTTTTAGCGGCAGGTCCGGAGGAACCAAGCTGACTATCTCACCGTCGTCGGCCAGGTCAGCTTATACCCGCAAGTAGGACTTTCAGAGGAAAAATGCTCAAGCCAAGGGGGAGGGAGCCAGCCGCTGAACAAGCACCGCAAGAACAATATTATTGACGAGTAATTCTTTGAATGAGAAAGCTTCGCATTCCTGAATCGATTGATTCGTCCGACCACGATATGCAATCACCCTCACGAAGCAGATTAGGCTGGACTTACTGGGGGTTAGGAGGGAGTAGAGGAATATATTGTCTGTAGGGATTATATAGGGATTACATTCCCTTATTCCCTACTCACCCCCAGTGCCCCAGTAAGTTGCTCAAGCTATCCAACCTCTGCACACGTGATGCTCCAGAGATGATGGTCTGCTGTGATAGGGCATGTTGACTTAATTACTTGGGGCTTAGTGAGGGAAAGGGGAAGATGTATATGTATATATATATATATATTCTATAGGGGCTGTACAGGGATTATATTCCCTTATCCCCCACTAAGCACTACTTAGTTGTGGACAAGCGAGCAGGGCCCTATAAGCAGCCAACAGACCAAGATCGACCAGAACTTGTTTTGGCAGATCTCCTGCACGCTCCTAATGCTGAAGATTCACAGATTTCAAGCCCTCAACCCCAAAAACTGGTCCAAGACCAAACTCGACATCCCAAACCTCCTTAGGCCCATGCATCTTTGTCTTTGCCGGCGTCGTCGTGCCGTCATTCTGGCCCTGGCAGAGGCGATAAGCTGAGCAAGTAGTCTGGGTTTCAAAGCCGAGGGCTTCGGGATTTGCAGGCTGACTCCAAGGCTCCCACCTCCTGGAATACCAAATTTCAGGAATCATGAAACACAGTTTGGGGTCTTTAATGTCGATTGAACTTACGTAGACAGTCTTGGCCCTCACACATGCAGGGGTACGAGGCTGCAAGAGATCAGGACCTCAGTGAAGCAAATTACCACGAGATTTTGATTCCCGCCACCTCAAATGAGGACCCTACGCGAAAGGCAAGATGCCGATGCTCGTCAGCACAACGAGGATATGAGATCAGTGTTTGCTTGGCCAGAAGGCTGAAAAATGATGCCACGGTCTACACCTAATAAACCTCGGCCGAGACCTTCAAACACGAGACCCTTAACCTGGAAGCCTGAAAGACTCAAAACCCGAAGCCAGAAATAGTAGTTGCCATTTTCGTTTCCATTATCCCAATATAACCCCAACATATCCCCAATATCTACCCTATGATATGATAGTAGTTTCCATTTTCTTTTCCATTCTCCCAATAGATGACCCCAACATATCCCCGATATAACCCTATCATATCCTAGTGCTTTCCACTTTCTTTTCCATGATCCCAAGTATATGACCCCAACATCTCCCCAATATAGCCCAACACCCTAAACCCCTATGGGTACCCCGGAAAAGCCCACACGCCTTCCAGGGGAGCTCTTCCCGAATCACCCATGGCAATGCCCCAAGAACGAGGACGGAGGACCTAAGATCTCAGGTGTGGTGGGCTGGGGCGAGCTGCGGGGGAGTATGGTCGAAATAAAGGAAATAGATGAAGAATATATAAGGATATGTATGGGATTATGGAATGTCGAGGCCTAAGATTTTTCTGCTTCTCTCAGTGAAGGAATGGAAACGAACATGCACGATGCATTGGAATCTTGTCTTGCATGCAGTAAGGCTTGGCATCAGGATTGCAATGTACGTGCTATAGTTATAACTACAAGGATTGTGTGGGAAACCGCTAGTTAGTATTCGGGCTTCTACATGAGAAAAGTATTGCAGGGCGCAGGGCTTGAGCCTCTGCGGTAGAGGGTTTGGAGTTTAAGGCGTGTAGGCCTTTTGGGCTTTGGGGGCTATAGCTTCATCGGAGGTTCAGGGCTTTGAAGTTTTGGGTCAGGGATTCAGGGACTGGACCTTGTTAAGTGACCATGGTCTTGGGTAAAATTCAGACTTGTCTAGAGATGAGCCTTCAAAGAGCCTCGTAAGTTTGCTACCGCCTCCAGGACATGAAAGGAGAAACTTAGGGATGTGTAGAGAAAGCGGAGGGTAGAAAGCGAAGCCTCGAGACCCTGCACCCTCCTTGTACACATCCCTAAACCTTCAATGTGGAACCCTAGACCCTAAACATCCAACCCCAAGAGGGCTAAACGTTTTCAACCCGGCTTTATTTGCCTAAAACCCCGAACTCCCGCAAGAAATTCAACAGCTGGGATGCCAAATATGTCTTCGGACCACTGCCACGGAAATAAGCGCAAAGAAGCCCGCCATATCCTCAATTCAGTTGGGGAGTTAGGGTTTAGGAGGCAAGGAATACAGATGTGGGCATGAGCCATATAAGATCCTGAGCTTGGGGCTCATGTTTTCGGTCCTTCTGGGGGGCTATCCACACTATAGTGATGTTCTCTTCCTATCCCATGCAGGGATCCTACTGTTTTGACCCTCGAGTGCCTCGCTATTACTTAGACAGCAACGAACTGCCCATCTGATTTTGGTTAGGAATCCTGGTTACTACGTGTTCTTTCTCGGCTTCCTACTCTGAACCCATGAGAGTAGCTTGGCTGGCACCCTAGTAACCTAGTACTAAGTCTGACATAGATCTTCAAGTCACATGGTCAGTGTTGAGCCACGCAGTTTTCACGCTGTTGGCAAGAGGAGCCTCCAAAGTCCCTTCTGGAGGTCTATTCTATGAAGTTGTTCTCCATCTGTCCTGAATTCCTCCCAGAAAAAAAGGTTTTCGTTGGTGGGTGGTGCTTGTAATCAGCAGCATCTTTTTTTTCTCAGAAATTCAGGATATACTTAGGACGATGTAATGGAGCCCTGCTTGTGTGTTGCTCATATTGTGGGTTCCTCTTGTGTGCCGACTGTGGGCTCCTTGAGAAACAAAAATGATCGGCTGGGGTGGAATTTTAGGAGACATACACTTGAGAAATACATTCAGCCCTGGGATCTCATCTACTGGTACCTGAACCTTGGTTTTGACACCCAGAATACAATACAAACACTCTAATTATCGCATTAGACATATGTAATGCTCAGCAAAGTGTGATTCAAGCCGACATGGCGGGTCCAGTAACTGAAGCCCAAAACTGGCATACTGCTGCGCAAGCTGAGGTCGGACACTGAATCCACTGAATCCCTCCTAAAAGTCCCGAAGTCAAAAAATGAGACATAATAAGTATCTCTCTATATATATATATATGTATGTATATATATATATAGAAGCCCCATGTATACCCCAACAATGGAACCTGCCATCACTTGCTCCCTTCCCTAAATCAACAGGAAGCCAAGCCAGTCCAAGTTGCAGCATGATCCGCTACGAAGCGCGGGCAAACCACCGGCCGTGCTTGGGAAAAGCGGCCGCGGTACCAGTACCTTTTGACCATCATACAGCAGCTTGAAGTTTAGGATGCCTCCGAACCAACCCTAAACCTTAAAGTTTTTAGAGCGGGGTTTGTTGGTTCTTTTAGGGGGGCGTCTAGGCTTGATGTGACGCGCGTTATCGGCTGTACAGAGCAGGGATAAGAAGTTGTCGATTCGAGTAGCGCGGTCGTCACTGCAAGTTTGTCAGAGCGGTGTATGCGCCTCATGATTGATATTTTGGATGTTTGGCGCCAAGGGCGAATGCGCGGGATTCAGGGCTTTGGCGTCTGGATGGTGCGGGAGCATTTAAATCACGAACGGGTCTGTTGCGGGTGCTGGAAGGATTGGTCTAGAGGGTGGTGAAGCTAGTGTTCACAAGGTTAGCAAAGATTAGCAATGCGGAGTTTGTGGAAACGGTGCGAGGATCAGTGAAGGATCAAAGATGAACTGAGCATAGTTGAGACCTATATTCACGGACGAGGCTTCCGCTAAAGCTGCGTCCGATTCCTAGAAGCACTCTAATCTTTAGCGTAACTCATTGTACGATGACACATTGAAACATGTCCGAGAGTAACTCAAGCACGGCAGTGGGGGTGGAAACCAGCCATAACGATCAAACACGCAAACGCAAAGAATGGGAGTGCTTTACACACTTCTCCTTGCCTAGACCCAAGAATACCAAGAGTAGCAACCCTTGAAGCCCTTGCACTCCAACAAAACTTTATAAGCCCCCTTAGTATTCCTCCAGGCGGCTGCTTCTGGAGAATGCACACCACTAGGATGGCGCAGTGCTTCTCCACCTACAGGGTATCAAGACATGGGGCAATGGGCTAAAAGGTTTTTTAAGGCGCACCTGCCAGCAGCCAATGAATCTCGCATTTCCCGACATTTAGGTAGTCTTGTGGAAGTCCTTGTCTGACGGGTCCTGGTGTCTAACAGGGATGAATGTTCACCAGACACCTACTACTGCCACGCACCTACTTGAAACTGAAGGCATCTGTTCGTGGGAGAAGCAGTGACCTTAAACGCAGCGGCGTAGCGAAAACACATATTACACCCCAAGCCCTAAACTTTAAAACAAACCTTTAGGTCAGCGCTCACATATTAAGCCCATGGTCCTATGGGCTCTCCCGATGCTTCTCCAAACCAGCTTGAGTCTTGTCATCCTGTAAACCCATAGTCCCCTCTGCCCTCCCGCAAGTTACCATGGAACTCTGGAATTCCCCCTCTTGTGCAAGGACGTTCGTCTTGAGGCGACACGCTTATCCACCACAAGCCCTACACTCCACTGCCAATTACTGTGTTCACTTCATCGGTTCCCCTGCTACCCACCCTATGCGATCCGCCTAGGTTCCCTCCTTGCTGTTTAGTGATGCTTAAGCCAAGCTAGTTACGGAGGAACTTGGGCGGGGGGTAGTAGGGGAACCCATTTTTATGATTATGCTGAACCCAGGAATACGGCTAACAGGCTTTATTCCAAACTGAACCCAAAATCCCTAAACCCTAAACCCTCATGGCATCTTGACACATCGAACAAAGCCTCTGCAGAGGTCCACTGCAGCCCGAGGCGGCGCAGCCATACCTGCTTAGGCTTCAAGAGGGTTTAGGGTGTGCGGTTTAGGTTCAAGGCGTAGGATACGGCGAGGGTATACTTTAAGTCAGGATTCAGGGATTAGGACTTTGAGTTTAGGGTTTGGGATATTCAGGGCTGTTGGTTGAGGGAGTTGGTTTCTCATATCAGGGTATACTTCGAGGCACTAATAATTTACATGGGTTTACGGGATACAAAGGGACGCTGGGCTCCCTGTTCACGGCTCTAAGTATGTCAGTTTGAGAAAGCCCGGTATGGCCATAAGGAGCCACAATAGACACGATGGTACAGCGACTACAGGTTAGGTGCGGGGCATCCTCCCTCAGTCTATACTACCACTCTAGTACCCACGTTGGACCTATCACAGCCATGTCAAACATGGGGGGCGACGATTTTTTGTCGTTGGGAGGGGGGGATGCTGGAAATTGCTAGGAATTTGGGTAGGAAGGTTCAGAATTTGCGGGAGAGAGCCAAGGGGTTCAGGAATTCGGGTGTCATCCCCTTCCCCTATATCTAATGTTTTGGGGGGGTGGAGAGTGTTTACTATCAGCCTTAAACCCCGAATACCCTAAATGAGAACCCCATAAAAACCCTTACATGTCCCTTCAAAGTGGGGTAGGGATGCGTACCGATGACGCAAAGCCTAATCCTAAACCCTGAATATGAAGCTGAGCCGCATCTCCGCCCTGCACATCGTCGAGGACGCTAAATCCTTTGCTGCCGGGCTTCTGTTCCCAACATGTTGTGGCAAGGTGATTGGGTGGCGCGGTGTAACTACATGGGGATCTACGGCTTCAATGCGGAACTGAGCATTTTTCACTTGTTTTTGGGCTTACATTGGGTGGCTACATGAATGCTTAAGCTTGTCTGCCCTGTCAGGGTTTATGAGGTCTGCTCAGGGCTTACAATTCTTCAAGGTTGTAAACTCCACCCGTATTGCTCAGATCTCCAACAGAGCTCGGCCAGGTGCCAAAGTAATGTAGCGGAATGCTGCAAATCTACAGCTGCAGCGGAATGCCCCAATACCCCACGGCTGTATGGGAGCACAAAATGCCCGAATATGTTGTTTATTTCGGCAGCCGTGTGCAAGGCGACTTCCATGTGTACTCTGTCTTTCCGTTTACGAATCGAAGGAAGGCTGATGTTCAGTCTGCAAGCCATTGCCCAAAGGGTCCTAGGTACCCATATGGGGAATACTTACCCAAGCCATAAGGGAAATTACTAATACAGAAACCATACTTTGTACCATATAGGTACTTTGGAACCTTGGGGTTGGTAAGGACTCAGCCGAGGCAACGGTGGGGCCGAGAGCTCTCAACGTGCAAAGCCTGCAAGCCAATTTGTACGCAAATGAACGCACTGACGGTGAACGAGCAAAAGCAATGAACAGAGAGGACAGCCCGCAACCAAAGAGTTCATGGCAAGACATAGCCGCATGAATCCCAAACCCAAGAGCATGAGCCTCAGTGTTCCCCATGTATCTTTCTACACAAGCCTGCATCTTCCCGTAAGAGGCCAGTATGATGAAACCATTGTAGGCCAGGCATCGCGTCAGGTATTGCAGCCACATGATTGCCAGGGAAGTCGTCGAGAAAACGTTCCCAGCCTCTTTGCGTGACGACTGCAGTCAACATACAAAGCATCGGGAGAGAGTCTCTCAGTTCTTGTGTGGACATGCAGCTCCGGCAACACTGTAAATAATAAGTTCGAAGCGCATTTTTTTGTAACTTTCATGATGTGGAGAGGTTTCTTGCTTTCACCTTGCTAAGCACGATCTGGCAGATCAGCGTACCTTTACGCCAGATGATAAGCCATGTGGCCCTGCGCGAAGCCCGGGAAAAATGAAATCTGCTTTTCAAGCCATGAGCATGGACGCAACATTGAGTACTCTGAATGACAGACACAAAGCTCCAACTAGCTGGAAGAATTCCTTGTAATCTGTACTTACTGCAAGCAGGATAATAACAACATCGCGAGCATGAGGTAAGTAGTGGCATCATTAAGGACCTTTGCTACCTTCTTTGGGGGGGATTGCGTGGTCCCTACGCAGGATCCTTTAGGGATGACTTCTGCGATTCTACCACATTCATTGGACAAAGCCCTACTTAGATCCTTGAATGTCTATGGATCTATGAATAGTAATTACCTACTTTGGGGCGAGGCATCCGCAAGAAGTGTGCATGGGATGGAGGCTGCCTGCACCCATCGCTGGCTCCAGCCACAAAGGCAAATTACCTGAGGCCAGGGATTGTCATGCAGTGAGGCGGGGCTTAGGGTTTACGGTGAAGCGCTTAATGGAGATTTCTCAGATTTGGGGCGCAGAGACATTGACTTTTGGGGCAAGGCAGAATCGGAAAACACCCAAATTGTTGACCTCCCAACCTCTGGCTTCAGCAGGTGCACCCGTTAGAGCTGCGCGGCAATGTTGAAGATAGTTCAAGATTGAAGATCGTGGGGCCTTTTTGGGAATCCATAAGGCCCTAGGACAAGCATCGTAGCAGGTTCTGGACGGGACCCTATTTTTGAGCAATTCGCAGGTATGCACCAGCCCTGGATATGCTTACTAAGATGATGGGGCCCTGACTCATGGCAGCCGCGCAAGCAGAACAAATCCGCATTGCGTGAGTACAGGGAAGGGATAACTGTACTGGCTATGGATGCCCTGGCCCTGTACGCAAGTATGGAGTCTCACATCGGAGGCTGTTTCTGCAGAAGCCTGCGCAATGCCAACATCGAGACCGTCGTCTGACCATTTGGACTCTACCCTCCGGTAAACAAGCGCCCGAGGCCACTTACAGTGGGCTGTAACTTATGTGGGAAACTTTGGGGGCTTTATGTCTATTCGGGGATGGTAGATCACTTCATAATCCTGCGTGGTGTCCGGTACCGGAGACTGGCGTCGGCTTTGCTTGCCTAGGCACTGCCACGATCATCAAGAAGTTGAGAACGTTGACCTGCATGGTTTTGGGGTTAATGTAGACCCATGATGAATAACCCCCCTGCTTTTAAGGGCTTACATATAAAGATCCCTATTATAATCCCTATTAAGGGGAGGGGGTTTGTTAATCATGGGTCTGGGTTTTGTTTCAGGCTTTCAGGTCCAGGGCTCTAGCCGCCAAACCTAGAACCCTCAGGATCTAAATGCCAAGCTTGTATGGCTCAAGGTGCAAACGGATCGATATGGAATACATTTCGGCCCACGTTACCACATAAATACGAGAATGCTTGTGTATAGGGTCGCATACGCTAAGGATGTCATTCTGGCTTTCACCGTTTGGACTTTCGGGCCGTTAGTCCGAAAGCAATGAGGAGATTGTTGAGCGACTTCTGTTGCAAGCTGTTAACCAAAGATCCAGATGTGTTGAAGTATTTTGCTAATTTGGGGAGGCTACTCTGGATGTGACCTCCCATCATTCCCGCAAAGCGCCACAATCCCTTATGCTGCAATCTACACACCAAACTTCTACACATACACCGGTAGACGTTTAATCCCCTGGGCTTCTCCAGATGCTTTGCTCTATGCGGCCTGCACCTAGGAAAACACAACTTGCAACCCAACACATCCATGCTCCCCTTGAAAGTCCAGATCCCTAAGGATCCAAGGACCCAAATAATAGGGCTTTAGGGCCCAACTACCATCAATAGTATAGCATTTGGGCCTTACAACCCCATTATTTAGGTTCCTGGACCTTTAGGGAATCCTATAGACTCTGATGACACGCGCTCCAACCTCCTGCATGCTGAGGGCAAAGACCAAGACCTCGGAGCTTGCGGTGGTCGCTGCAAGGACATTTTAGTTCTAAGAATGCCTACGCTAAAAAGACTCTAGCCTGAGTCTTGCGGAATGTAGTCAGATCAAAGGCACATGGTAGTTTCCCGTAATTCACGGGGGGAAGTCAATGTAGATCCCGAAATACTATAATCCTTGTTAAGGCTCCCAAAACGTACCCCTATGTTTGGGAAACCGCACATAACATGTACTCCTGCGAAGCGGGAATTTCCCATAGAAGCCACGGTACAAACTCCGCAATTCCTCTACAATCCCTATATATCCCTATAGACTTACCCTACAGCCTTGATGAAGGCAGCTTTGGCATGGGATGCTCATACGTCAAGCATAGGTGAACACCTGAAAGTGCTAGGCCCTAGACAGGAATGAAACAACCTCGCACCTAGCACCTGAATAGCGTTGTCTTTTGGTTGGCCAACCATGTGAGACTACATCTTGCCATGAAATCCCTTCACCGACAGGAGAACATACAAGCTCACTTTATCCGTCGCAGTTCGAGACTAGAGTACCTCACCTGAACCGCCTCTGGATAATTTGAACGAGAACGGGTGGAGATGGCTGAGGCAGCTGCCAGCAGAAGTGCGGAGAGGTAGACATGCGCCTGGGCCATGGTCATGGGAAAAGGCTTCAGGATTGAGACGTTCAGAGATTGCTGCATTCGCTTTGGGTTAGGCTGACAAGTCCTTGTTTTTGAGCGCGGGCCTGCAAAGCCGTTCGTGAAATGGTAATTATATGGCACCGTGTTGGAGTTGTAACGGAATTATCGGACACCCCGTACCAAACTTCCACAACAAGCCCAAGCACGGCAGGGCAACAGTAAGGAATATCTTTGCGCCAACCAAACACTCCAAGCGTACTGAACCCAGTTATATCCTGGCGATGATGAGCACGACTCACACCAGAGTAGAAGCATGCTTGCTAGCTGCTAGCTGCGTTTCTGGAACTACACAACAATAAGTGATGTTTGAAGTTCTGCATGCCCCTAAGAAGTTCCCTCGAACCCTAGTAGAAATCATAATTTAAGCTGGTTCATAGGGTTATAGACTACAGCACCGAACCCCCAAACCTCACCCGAGGCCTTTAAACTCTAAACCTAAACCCTGGACCCCAAACTCAAACTCTAAGCCTTCACACTCAACACCTATGCCCTGAGCCCATAGCTTCAAAAACGTATAGTCCGCCTGAAGTAGATAGAATATGGCTTTGGGTATATTATAGTAAGATCCCCATATACTACTTAAGGGGACTATTATGTCCCTAAACCCTAAACCTGGGGCCTTGAGTCCTAAAACCCGTCAACCCTGAGGCGGACACCTGGAGTGGCAAAAACTCCATCCAAGAGGGGACCATCCACCTTAACAGCAAAGTAGCTCAATATCAATATTAGGGTTTTGGGTTTTGGGTTTAGGGTTTGGGGGTTAGGGTTCAGGGTTTAGGGGTTCAGCAAATTAGCTCAACATCAATATTAGGAAAATGGGGTAATCTTGGAGAATATGAGGATAATGGAAAAGAAAATGGTAGCTACTACATTGGGTTTAGGGTTTGGGGGCCTTATGTTGGGGTTATATTGGGGTTATATTGGGTAGGGTTGAGGGTTTAGGGTTTTTAGGGTGTAGGAGATCTACCAGCTGGCTGTTAGTAGGCATGGAGGGGTGGATCCCCCTTTAAAATCCTGCCACCCATAATCTGTGATTTCCGGCTGATTGTTAGTAGGAATGGAGGAATGCATCCCCACAGTAGGCCCAATACAGTCCCCCAAAACTTTAGTACTACAAGTTCAAAATAGCACAATTAGCCGAAGTGGGGCCGGGGATAGGACTGCAGGCATTGCACAGCATGTCTAGCATCCTAAGCTTGTTACCTTGAACCCATTTACTCTTGCCTGGGTTTCGGGTCTGGGCTTATGGTTCTTAGGGTTTAGGGGTTGGGGTTTAGAAGTTATCAATACATTGAGATACTAGTATAGACTTGTATGCGGATCTCGTCCGTAATTAACTGTGATCAACGTCTTCAGGATGCCTGAGGCAGCGGAGGTTGTTTGAGGTCCACATAGCTGCAAAAATCTGTTAGCGGCTAACAGTGTTGAACACTTTGAAGGTGAAAGCAAGCTTGGGGACCAGTAGAGTAAGGCTTCGGCTTCAGTAGCAGGGGCAAAAGTCGGAAACATTGCATGTGCTGCGTGCGACCCACAAAAAAACAGCTGCCTCTAGCTCCTTGCAACTTGCTGGGGGCTAGTAGGGAATAAGGGAGTATCAACCCCCATAGAATGTAATCTCCACATACCCTCTACAATATCATCGCTATGTGATACATTCCTCATTCCCCTGAAGCCCTATATTACATATGTTCCCTTATTACCTACTAAGGCATCCTAGTGTTGGGGAGCTGAGGACTGGGCCTAAACTTACACTGGGTTAGTAGGGAAGAAGGGGGGATTATGGTTTAGAGTTTAGGATTTAGGGTTTAGAGGTTAGGGTTTAGGGACTAGAATTTAGTGTTAGTAGGGAATAAGGGAATACATTCTATCGGGATCATATAGGGATCATATTCCCTTCGTCCCTACTAACCACCAGTAAGTAACAAGACAGACAAGGCCTTGTAAGGTCTCAACATGCAGCAGCCGTTGCATGACCTGTAGTTGACCCTCAGCTGGGTTGCTGCTAAGGAACTTAAACGAAGTTACCATAATATGGGTATATAGTAAATCATAGGAGTTCCTTGTTATAGTACCCCAAACCCTTAACCCTAAACTACTTCAAGATCCTTAACAGCAACCCAGTCGGCTAAAACATAAAAAGTCTCTGTGCCCTTTCGACCTGCCGCGATGCAAGCAGCCAGTAATAATCTGTCAGCCGCGCTGAAATGGCAGCTTACTTGGGGTTGGCAGGGAATAAGGCCATCTGTATATATATATATATCCATATTTATTTCTTCTGACAACTCAGCCGATTGAAATCATGTATCCCCCTTAATTAGCGGGTTTAAGGTCTAAACTCCTAGGATCCCTCTTAATAGACCTATAGTCCCCTATATTACCCCCTAACTGATGCACTTTTAAGGAGCTTAAACTATAGCTGATGTAAAACAAGAATTCTGCGCTCCTCGTTTAGGATGGAGACCATACCCGCACTTTCACTTTCCTATCTATAGGTCCTTCTAACAGCCTCCTGCACGTATCGAATACAGGCTCCCCTTTGGGAACAGTACACCCCCATAGTTTTGGCACACCACTTCTGTCTACGCTGCTGACAGGATGCGTTAGGAATCGCTCCTCCATTCGTGGTCCTCGAAAGTATCGCCTGTCGTGCAGAAGATATAGAAACGACTGCTCAGGTCTGATAACCAAAATGAGCTATAATCTAAACTCCTAGTGTCCCCCTTAATAACCCCTTTAATACTCCCTTACAAAATCCCCTATATAAGCCCTATAAGAGTTTTAGACTATAGCTCAAATCAGAGTGGTTATGTAAGACATGCAGGGGTATGTCGGGTTGAGGCTGGCGTAGAAGCATGGGCCTCAGCAGGTTGAAAAGTGCGAAGATTTCAGAGGCCGATGAAAATGGGTGGACAAAAAAAGGACAGCACTATACTCGCTATACATATGGAAAATCATATGGAAGCTGGTTTCATCTAAGGGCTTGTACGGATTGCATGATGGAATAATGTTTTGGAGGATACCATGTAGGCTATAGTCAGATAATAGGGGCTGTTTCCCTAAGGGTCCAAGCACCTGATAATCATATACTTACCCAAAACCTACACTATAATTACTATTACCCAAATCCTAAGACCCGAATTATTGGGTAGTTGGACCCCTATCTGGGCTTTTACTTTACAGGAAAAGCCTTGACAAACATGCTTCAGACCGCCAAAGTGTCGCAATATCCTTTGCTTTGGGGGTGTTTAGGGTTTATGGTTTAGGGGTTCGCATGAATATTGGGGAAATGTATCTGTTAGGGCCTGAGTACCACTTGTGGGAGCCATATATCCCCAATTAAAGGTACTGGGAGGGCCTTGGAACATAACCAAACGCAAGCTCGAGAAGTAATTGCAACGTATCACAAGCCATGCTGTCCCCCAGCCTAAAACCTGCCCACCAAGTACCCTAAACCCTAAACCCGAAACCCGGCCCTTTCAGAATGCCATCTTCTCCCCCGACCGCCTCTAACCCTAAATGGTGGCCACATGCAGCGCGAAGGGTCCTTTACCAAGCCTCCTCTACTGCTCAGTATTGCAGGTATGGAGTTGGCAAGGATAGGTGGTATCACTGAATCTCATACATATATATATACATATACATATATATATATGTGTGTATAGGTATATGTGTATATGTATAGATAGGCAACGAAGTCGTCAACTCTGGAACTCTTAGCCCGAACTGTTTGAATCCTTGGGACTCTATGCCATTCCTAGACATGAGTACGCACATACATACATACATACATACATACATACATACTACCCTATGCCCTAAACTCTAAATCCCTGAGCCCTAAACCCCTAAACCACTAAACCCTAAACCCCTAAACCCTAAACACCACTAAACCCTACAATCCCTAATCTTCAAAGAACACACCCTGACGCCATTGGCCTCTTCGAGGAGCGATGGACAAACTCGCCGGTCAGAGAGGCCTGCGAGGGCACCTGCAGGAACAAAACAATGGTCAAGTCGTTGTGGGCAGCATAGGATCTACAGTATTTCCCATGTGATTCGTGGAGATGGATTTCTATTAAGAAACTGAAAATATCAGGGACTAGACCAAACTATCAAACGGACCTATTGTGGATCCCATCTCAGTGCTTGAAGCCATGTAATAGCTTGTCAGAAATTTTGTCGCGGGCTTGGATGCCAAGACCAAAATTCCTCCCCCCACATATTTAGGGTACCCTGCAAGGGTCATAGTTTCGACCACCTACCACGTCCACAGAAGCCTAGCAAAGCTTTCGAAGAGCTGCCTTCCATCCAGTGTACCCTCACCATTGCTATGAGGACCTTACCACTAGGCTAGCAGATACCTGCGCTGCCCACTCGACAAGGGCTCCTACAACCAAGATCCGCGCAAGACAAATCTAACCAAAAGCCACAAACCCTGGCCATCCTATTATACAACTTCCTGAAATAAAGAACCTTCGGGATCCCTGCATAGCCCTTCAAACCCAAAAGCCTAGACAGCAAGCCTGCGCCCTGAATGCTGAACTCGAAGCCCGAAGCTCTCTCCCACTTCAAAGCTACGTTAGGCATGTCACCTTTCTCTCCTAGGCTGTGTGTGTACGGAGATTAGAAACCTGAGGATGCAAATCGTGAAAAAAAGACATGGACCATTTGTGGATTTTAGGGTTCAACGCAGGCACTATTCTTAGACTTGGATGCCCCTGAAGGCATGAGGCGTCATGACCCAGTTGACCGGGGCCCTGCCTCGTACAGTCTCTTCGAAGGCTTCGTGACAAATCGTACTAGCCTGCAAATACATGGTTTGGGGGCTAAGGGTTTTGCGTTCAATGAAACAATCTTCCTCAACAAGCCTGGTAGGATTGTCTGAGCTTCACAATAAGCGTGACGCATTGGGATGCAAATGTGCAGCATTGCAGACCTGAGATGCATGATGGCTTCCCTGATCAGTGTATGATAATCATATGCCCCCTCCCCCACCGCCTTCATAAATGCTCTCCCGATCTCAAGATATACCGATGTTGTATTGGGAATATTCACCAACAGGGAAGTGACGATGTAGTAGTTTTGGGGGAGGGGATTACATCTAGGCTTATTCTGGCTCTCCATCCCTTGTAAAGTCTGAGAGATATCAAAGCAGCAACCTTGCAAAATCCCTCGGACGGACTCGAGGGTTGAGGCGTTAAGGTTGTCGGGTTTGGGATTGAAAGGTTCAGGGTCTTTGGGTTTAGGGGTTGATTGCTGCGGTTGCTTTGCGAAATTTGCGAATCGGATAAGCCTGGATGTTTCTAAACATCAGGGAAACCCTTGTATATCCCAAAATACAACTTACACAGGGTTGTAAAGTATATACGGGGAATGCACGGGAATATGTAGGGATGTGCAAGAATGTATGGGGATCAGATAACGATGTATAGGTTTCTAGGGTTTTGGGGGCTCTTTGCGCAGAAGAATGGACAATCAAATTGAAAATCAAAGGACCCCCTAGGGCTGTAAGTATACGAAGAACACTTACACTGGGCCTGAGAGTCTATCATTTGTCTCAAAATCTCACCTAGATTGCGCTACCTAGATCCCTGAGGCTAGAGGGTGCTTTTGCTAGATTTGTAATGATTGCGTGAAATGTCCGCTCTAGCATGAGCAAGCAAGACAAGAAATCCCGCGATCACGCACTCGCACGCAGTCACACGAACCTGGACTCCACCATGACACACCAAGATGGATGGGGGATGGGGGGTGGGAAGGATGCAAATATCCCGAAGATGCTTCAAGTCCCATCTACTGATCTCATTGCTGCGTAAGACTAGAAACGCTCAAGACTGGACATTGCTGGTTCATGAATCCGGACTGCTTGGTGTAAAGATCCGTCATGCCTGCTTTGGTGGCTCCGGACACTGGCCACGTGCTCCTGACTAGCGCGTAGGGAGAACAATTGGCTTTCAGGGTTCAGCGTGATGGGGTGGTCTCCAGGCTCAAGGTTGAGCAGTTGGGGGTCTAGGGTTGGGCCCTCATAGCAAGATGAGTACCACTACAGTTACTGTTCGTATTAGTAGTACCATTATTACTATTGCTATTGCTATTGCTATTGCTGTCACTATTAAGTTACTATCAGTAATATGATTATTAGTATCATTATCGCTCACTGGGAGTCCCAAAGCGGAACTTCAGGGTGCTTGCCAATATAATCGGCAACCAGGCCCCTTCCTCATGGTCATTAACCTGAGAAGCGCAAACCTCAATGCATGAAAGACCTTCAGCCTGTATAAGTTGTTTTTTGGTGCCTATGTAGGCTTAAGGGTTTAGGGTTTATATTATCGTCCAGAAACCTAAAAAACTGACACCAACATCACTCCTGGCAAGCCCAGACAACAATGCAAAAGGAGCAAAAGCGACAGGAAGCCTCGCCAAAATGCTAGCAATGCCTTCAAGACCCTCCCACCTCAATTACGCTGGTAAAAAATGGTTTTTGTTAACCTATGCACTATAATAAGCCCCTAGAACTATCAAATGACTATGATGGCTAATTTCCAGGTTGGGATTACTAGAGACAGCTTGTTCCTCAAGGCATTCAGCCACAAACCCTAAACCTGAGGTTGGTCCTCAGTGGTTGCCTTGGCTTCAGCATGCACGTAGCGTTGGCGGGGTTCAGGGTTTAAGGTGTTAGGGTTAGGCCCGTGTGGGTTCAGAGATGTTCAGAGCTCAGGAGGTGCTCATCGGGTCAAGGGCAGTTGGCCTCATGCAGTGTCGTTTGGGATCATAGGGTAACCGAGGACTATCGTAGCAATGATAAGTTTGCGCCCCTCCCTAAACGCCTATGGTTTCTCAAGAACCTACCAGAACTAGCTCAAGCCCCTGTTGATAAACCACGCACACCCCCTCATGATACATGTTCTCAATAAAGGACCGGCTACATAACGCCTGACATATGAATACAAAGGTGGTTCTGCGGGACATTTTCAGTTAGCGGATGAACGAAGTGGCAAAGCAGGCAGGCTTATGCACCGCAGGGAACTGTGTTTGCTCAAGGCTTCTGACTAGTATCCTCCAAGCTTCTCAGTACACATCCCATCTGGGAGTTGAGCCATTGTATTGTCTGGATGGCAATCCACATGCACGAGTAAACACCCAACATGTTGCAGGTGGAACAGGCACCCCGTTCCGGCATCCGACACCAAGAAGAAGCATGCGGATGCAGGTTCCAGACACTGCCACCGCAAAACTCTATTGCCACAAGACCCAAGTATAGGGACCGCCTGAGTGCCCTGAACTCATCAATGTCAGAGATTCATGTTTTCACAGCATAGGAGCCACGCAGAGTGAAGCTCTTCACACAGCGCTGGGGTAAGACTCCGTAGCAATACCATAATATACTATAGTATACTACAATATGTCATAATGTGATATACTATCTTATACTGTAATATACCAAACTACGCTATCTTATACTATATTATACGATCATATAATACGGAAGCCTCTGCAAGGCGAGGCCACGTCCCTGAACCCAGGAGCTTCAGGCCTCAAGCAGCCACCCCCTTCATGCTTTAACATTTCCCAAAGGGTCCAAAGTACCTATATTGGGGTTTCCCAAAATTCGGGGTACCATTTTGGGGGTCCCCATAATAAGGACTATAGTATTTTGGGGTCTATATTAGGATCCCCCTATTTAGGGAAACTACCATATGGTACAAAGTATGGTTTCTATAGTAGTAACTTCCCTTTTGGTTTAGGTAAGTATTCCCTAGATGGGTACTGTGGACCCCTTGGGTTTGAATCTCACTTCAGATGAAGCTGCCGGGATATCATCGCCGTCGTGATGCTCCTCGGGGATCGAGGCGTCTATCTCCTGAGGAGGGCAGGAGAGGTTTAAGGTCTCAGATCCTCAGAGTTTAGGGTTTAGGGAGCTCGTCAACGGTTCCATTCCAATGTGTTGCACCTTTTTTGGGCCTTTGCTTTGGAAAGCGATGCTCTGGCAACACAACTGCTCCTGGTGTCTCGCATTATGGTTTGGTTGCTTGCTGTGAAGATCTGTCATGACTTTGAAGCAGCAGCATATGGAATTCTTCCAAAATGAGCATCCTGTTTTTAGGGATAAGTACGGCGTTTCAGCCTTTTAAGTACGTCGGTCCCTGTAGCAGTGTTGGACTGATCTTTCGCCAGGTGGAACTTGTGGCGTTGGGAAGCTCGAATTACATGATATTGTGAAGCCTTATGCTACATATGCTACATTCCCTTTACTCCCCCGTCCCGAAACAGACAACAAACAAAGCCTGCTCAGCCCTCCTCTTCAGGTGTCAGGATATGTCAGGAGGCAGCAGCAAGGACTTCGGGCCTCTCGGGCCTACCGTTTAGGTTCCACTACCCGACACTACTGACTTGAAACTCATCATCGTCTTGAAATGAGTAAAAGGTGAAAGGAGAGGTGGCTAGAATGCAAAAAGACCTTGAGCCCGAAAACGCTAGTTTCTCTACGCTCGCTTCCTCTCCCCTCGGAAGGGTTACACACGAGCAGCACTCATACAATTAACGCCTGCTTAGCTTCTGCATGGTTGCATGTAGCATCTGGTTGTCAGGGCATAGCACGTAGGTAGGGTGCAGGAGTTTTCGACTCTGGGGTTGAGGGCTTAGGCTTTTGTTGATTCTTCGGTGGACCCAGAGCCCTCCAACAGCAACAGTCTGCAGGATCCTGATGATCGAGCCAGGTCTTAGGGTTTAGGTTTAGGTCAGATGCCTGATATGGTACAAACAATGTAAGCCATAGAGACAGAGTCTCATGCCGTAAGACTATGCTCTCAACCCTATCAAAATCTAAAAGCCAAACCCTAATAATTAAATCATACAAACTGTACAATCTTCAGCCTACATTCTGAACCCAAAAACCTAAGCAGCAAACTCCAAACCCAAAACTCCCTAAACCGTTAACCCCAAATCCCAAACCCTCAGCCCATGTGGCCAGGTGGCTGATGGTTGAAGCTCGCTGTCACTGCGTGCCACAGTATGCTCCTAGCGGATGCTCGCAAGGCAATGTGGTAATTTCCCAAAAGAGGGGGACCTTACTAACATTTTTCAAAGGGTTTTAGGGGCCAACCCAGCACAGTACCCATTTTGGGGAATACGTACCCAAACCATAAGGGAAAGTTACTACAGAAACCATACTTTGTAACATATGGTAGTTTCCCAAAAGAGGGGGACCTCAATATAGACCCCAAAATACTACAATGCTTATTATAGGGACCCCCCAAAATGGTAGCCCTAGTTTTGGGAAAGCCCCATGTGTGTCCACCCTCCGTCAAGGGGTTGAGGTAGCGGTACGGGGATGTATGGGGTTAGGATGTGGCGGCATGGGGATGTAGATGGGGATGCGCTGGGGTAGACTGTAGGGCACATAATTCCCGAAGCGGATATGAGCTACAGCCTAAACTCCTTAATACCCCTATAGTACTCCCCTATATAATCAACTTTAAGGAGTTTAGACTATAGCTCATATGTGGATATATGGGGTTAGGGTGCAGGGTATATACCTTCCCAAGCTGATATGCAGCCCTGCAAAGGGCCATCTGAGATTCTCAGCTAATTTGGGGGATGCTGTACTCCCCTGGGTTTAAGGATAAGGGTTTAAGGATTAGATGTAGGGTTTAGGGATTAGGGTTTAGGGTTTAGATGTAGGGTTTATTTAGGGCTTTGGCTTTAGGGATTAGGGTTTAGATGTAGGGTTTAGGGCTTAGGGTTTAGGGATTAAGGTTTACGGATTAGGGTTTAGGGATTAAGGTTTAGGGGTTAGGGTTCAGGGAGGGAGTCCCTGAAAACTGCAAAGCTTTAGATACTGTATGTCAAACTACCAGCCGGTGAGTCCGGATGACTCCTCTTGGGGCCTACTAGCCAGATGAGCTCCTCGCTTAACTGTGGCAACCCTGAAGCCAATGATCCTTGCATCCCAAAGCCTCAACCATACATGCGGAACAATCCTGAACTGTATTTCCTGAGCATTCTGTCCTAAATCCAAAGCCCTTCAACCTTCTCCCCTGTGTTGCCCCCAGCCCCTACCCTAAACCCTAAATCCTAAACCCTAAACCCTAAATCCTAAACCCTAAACCTTAAATCCTAAACCCTAAATACTCCTTTCAAGAAACAGGCTATCTGGCACCTCGGGCTCTTCGGCTACCGGCTGCAGCACTGGCATGGCCTTCCCCAAAGATCACATGAGAGATGATGTTTTGGTGGCTAGGGCTTAGGGTTTAGGGCTTAGTGAAGTAGATGATTGAGCCAAACCTAGGGTCCCCAACAACCCCTTAATAGTAAGGGTACCCTTTTTCCTAGTGTTCAGCTTGAATAAGGAGACACCAAAATAAAAAGGGGAAAAGGGTGCTACAGGGGTACTTAGAAACTAGATTGCATTTTCCAAAAAAATATACCCAACGGGTGGATATAATCTTACTCTCTATTAGGGACGATGGCACCCCGCAGGAACACGCAAGGAATCAGGGAAGATATGAGGATTTCCAAGAGCTTGGGATTCTTGGGCTGCCTGAGGATCAGGGTTTGTAGTGGCGGAGTTTTCTTGAAATAAGGGTGCCCGGAGGACTTCATGCAGTGTATGATCACACGAATATACGGTCATGCTGAGGGGTAGCCCAATACATAGTAAGCTCCATTTCATTGTCCATTGTTTTCCATGTGATTTTCCATTATTGGGATAGGATCCCTATGTTATATATATATACATATAATCCCCAAACAGCCCCATAATAGTAGAGTTTGCATCTCATCTCCAGTTCGAGTTTCCACTATTAGGGTTAAGACGTTGGAGCTCCGACTTGCGAGGCTGCTCAGCTAGAATTTGGATCGAGGAGCCCGCGACCGCCACGAAGCCCTGAACTTGCACATTAGAATACAGGCGGTGCGGAGTTAAGGCAACGCATGAAACCATACAACCTAGAATCTAGAAGCTGCTAATCGCAGCAGGATACACATTCATGTGTCAGGCATCAGTGACAATTTCGAAGTTGCTGAGTCTTGCACCCTGATGCTGTAGCTCATAACACAAGCACTAAACCCTAAACCCTAGCGCGGCCTCTGCCGGCTTCTTCGACAATTTCTCATCACGTCGAGCCTCTTTCGACTCCTCCGAGAAAAGGCGTGCTGCAGCTGAGAGCCATGAAGGGTTTGGGCTTAGGGGTTGGGATTGGGGTCCAGGGTTTAGGGCTTAGGGTTGAGGGCTTAGAGTTTAGGGTTCAGGGTTATCGTCTGGGATGTGGGGGTTTGCAAATTAGGGGTACCTTTGTAGGGGTCCCACTAATATGGGTTACAATACTTTGGAGTCTATAATTGGGGTCCCCCTATTTTGGGAAACTACCAAATAGACTCTAGGAAGTTGCAGGAGCATATGGCGTTCGGGCTTGGCCTGCTGGCGGGGGAATGGAAAAGACAATGGAAACGGTTATGATATTGGGATACTAGAGAGTTGGTGGGTAAGATTCTAAATGCCCAAAGATCGGCTATAGCTATAGTTGTGGCGAGTTTTCCACTTGCCGTTGAAGCCTCAATAATTGGTTTGAATATTGAAGTTTCAAAGTTTTTCTACAATCCGCAAACATGCTCAGGGCGGTTGCGTGCCTTCAGTGCATAGGACAACACACATCGACTTTCACGGGTTAATTAGGGTACAGGCTGTTGGCTTCATGCGACAGTGGAAAGGATCTGGCGCCGGCGGCCATGCTTCGGAGCTTTGCACCGCATAGTTCACCATTTCTGCCCAAACCATAGACCTCGTATGCCCCGCCCACGCTACCAGCATCCTCAACTTAAGAACAGCTCTAAGCACTCCTTACAACCTCGGCAAATTCCAGCTGACTCGTTTTCAAGCATCCTTGCCGGGGCCTACGGCTCCGAATGTGCCAGAGACATGCAGGATGCAATAACTCAGGCTTCCGATTTGTTTTTGCAAGCGACCTACCTTGTGAGCACAAAACCAAGACCTGACACCTCATCAACATCAAGTTTGTGGGTTCAATGCGTGTGGTGTGCGCAGCAGGCCTAAGATAAAGAGCAAGCAGGTGGGTATGAAGGCAGAGATAGAGAGAGAGAGAGAGAGAGAGAGAAAGAAAGAGAGAGCGAGAGAGAGAGAGAGAGAGAGAGAGAGAAACAAAAAGGGGGGCTATAATCCAGTACTATTACTATTACTGTTACTATTATGCTTATTATTGCTGTTACTATTCTCAAGACAGGGATGTTGTTCTCTGACCTCTAAAGCCCTTCAGCCTCAGCAGCTGGGATCTGAAATAGCAGCGATCTGAGGGCCCACAGCCAGAAGCAGCCCGGGCAAACACCGAACTTCCATAGGGCTATAGTCCCCCTTTAGTAGATAGCTAGACCTTTGAGAGTTGAGCTTAGGGCTTACTGTTGGTACTAGAAACCCTACATAACCTTAGCATGCTAGACTGACTCAATTTGCAAGGTGCAAAGTACTTAGGGCCATGCAGGCGTTTAAGTACCCACCCTAGGAACCCAGCTTATAAATCATCATGCAAAGCTCAGACCGGCCTCTCGCTGAACCCGAAGCGTTGCGAGGATGGCCTGGGCAACGTTGCTGACACTTGGAGGTTCAAAGGGTTACATGGGACTGTATGGAGATAGTTGGTTTAGGGTATAGGGGGCCAATTTAAGGTCTACAGTAGGGGCTAGGGATAATGGAGAAGCAACATGTAAACCATAGCAGGGTATATGTTGGGGTCATATATATATATATGTATAGGGATTGTAAAAAGAAATTACCCCAAAAAATGGAGAATCAAATGGAAAAGGAGCTGGACCCCAAAATAGTGGTTTACAACGCTTTGAGCTTCCTAGAAACTGGGGTTCCTTCTTTAATGGGGGTCCCCAAAACAGGGGTTATAGCATTTGAGGGTCTATATTGGGTTCTGCTTAACTACTACTTATTCCAAGTCTCCCCGCGGATCCCTGGGGCCCGGCTACACTTTAATGGTTGTAATAGTACGAGATCTGTAGGGATCCAAATAGCCCAAAGTAGGTACCATGTTAGGCTTTGGGGCCCAATTTAGGGACTTGAGGGCCAAATGTATGTATGATGTGTAGACTTCGATCCCCAGCGTGCTGCCCTGACCCTGAAAAACAAACCATGCAGCATCATAATACCATTCATACGGGTCAACAGGCCTGTTTTATAGGTCTGAAGCAGCAGCATTGACAGTTAACATGAGGGTCCTTTTATAAAATAGACGGCTAGCCAGTACTAGTGAGTGGGGGAACCAGCTGAAGTATAGTGAGCATCCGTACACGAAAGAATCATGTGACCAAGACATATTCACAGAACCATAATTGCATACGCTACCCCAGAAGAGGCACCTACTATTGTGGTACACTTGCGGTCCGAAAAGACTGGCATGACAGCAAAAGCCTACCCCCAAACTGACAGTATGGCTGTGGCACATGCCTGTGCCATGGCTGTCCATCTGTTTATGGAAACTCCTCGCCCCTTACTGTACATACCTCAGATAAAACAGAATCCTTGCGCCAAGAAGCGTAACCATCAGACCTTTCATCCTAACCCTGAACCCTCAACGCCAGTTTAACAACGCAATTAAGAACCCGTGGGTCCTGCCCCTATAGTTTAGGTGGCACCCCCCACCCTGTAAGAATGACAATATATGAGGATTGTTTTAAGGTCCCATTATACCACTATTACAGGGTGGGTGTTGTCCTAACCTATAAATACTATCTACTTTGGACCCCACCTACTTTAAGCGACCTGGATCTGTAGGCGAGTATCAGGGGGCTCACAAGCTGGGATGAAGGTAGCTGGGTTCAAAGATCCCTTAGTATATACTTTACCTCTTTGGGGGCTTATTTCCTATACCCCACCTTCCCTTATCCCACCGTTTGAGCCACCTAAAGCCTAAACCTTAAACCCCAAACCCTAAACCCTAAACCTTAAACCCAAAACCCTAAACCTTAAACCCTAAACCCGTTTAAGAATACAACTGCCCTGCGGCCCGGCGGCTAGACGGCATACGATCGGGATCACGCCCAGGAGCGCCACCTTCACTGGCGGATCCTCGCAAGGGTTCATGGGTTTTGGGTTTAGGCTTAAGGGTTTTGGGTTCATGGGTAAAGGCTTAAGGGTTTGGGGTTCATGGGTTTAGGGTGTAGGGTTTAGGGTTAAGGGTTCATGGGTTTGCTTTTGATTAGGGTTTAGGGGTTTTGGGTTTAGGCTTTTGGGTTAGAGGCAAAGATTTGGGTGGGGGCATTGGGGATACAGACCATCCGACTAGGCTGTCTTTCAACGAACCAGGGGAAGACAAAAGGGCTAACCCTAATCCTACCCTTGGCTCGAAACTGAGATGCTCAAATCAACTAGGTCGTTTAGAAAACGAACACCTCCCCTTACTTCCTGGTGCTTAAGTGGGAACAGGGGAGTGAAGTAGTACGACTATAACAGTGGATCATAATACAGCTGGGGATTATTGCATGGATCCACTGCTCCCACCCCCCCCCCCCCTTAACCACGAATAAGTTTAAGGACTTCAGAAAACGCCGACCGCGTTTTGATCGGCAGCACAGACTGTCTAGCGCAGCTGGATTCGCCAGCTAGGCAGTAATTGTGGCTATATAAAGCTTGCAGGATTGGAAACCAGCAACAACCGCTAAACCCCACCCTAAACCCTAAACACGAATTGACTGTGTTAGGCAAATCCCGGCCCATCAGAGTAAAATTGGGTTAGTCGCACCCGGGTTGGGCGAGATTTGCAGTGGCAGAATTTAGGGTTTAGAGGGAGGTGTGGAAGGGTCATACGGCGCAGAACTCATGAGACAAGGCCTAATTAGGTGCTGACCTTTAAGCCTCACACTGCATATCTCAGGCCTTGGCACAAGCCCAAGGAATCTATCATGCTGAAACCTCAACCACACCTCCAAACCACAAAAATCAACACAAAGAGCCCTGAACCATCCACTTCCTTAAGCCAACTTTCGAAAACTACCTCATGGTTTTTAAGCACGAAATCCTCTGAAGAATCCACTTTCCACTACTTCGTAGCCAGAGTGCCGAGAGGGGTCGATTCACACCCAACTCCGTGAGTGTAATTGGCCATCCCTGACTTTCCAGCAGTTTAGGCTTTAGGGTTTAGTATTTAGGGCTTAGGGTTTCAGGTTTAAGGCTAGGCTTTAGGGTTTTCAGTTTAAGGTTTAAGGTTTTGGGGGGGGGACCTACATAGTACAAAATATCAAAGTATTATATCAACAGTGGAGAAGCAACTTGAGAAGAATGTGGAACATTAATTGAAAATTTGGTTGACGCATGGTTGTGTAGGCATATTTGCCTATACTATGATCCCACATTCCTTGAAGTATTGTGGTAGAAGGTACCTCAAGCAGACCTCAACATACATTTGATAATCATCTAGGCCTTGGGTCAATCCCCCATCCCCCATCCAGTCATGGGTGCCACGAGGGACTATGGTAGGTATATTAAGAGCCTAGTAATTCCATGTTAAGGAGCCAGTACTATAGGGGAGGTTGACCTAATCTAGGCCTCTCTCGTATTTCCATCCTTGATTTTCCTTGCTGCGATTCAGTATGACAAGAACTAAGCATGTTTTCTGACAATAGTCCAGGTATGATATTTCTAGACAAAAGGATCCGGCATTTACCTTACCGTAGGGACTCGGAAAAGGAACCCAACACTTCCCCAAACCCTATGAATTCCGTATATACAGGCAAGGTTAGGTGTACTTCTTTAGGGTTTTCGGTCTCCAGCATGCTACCAACCCCTCAGCACTCCCCAAAAGGACAATGAATGTAGATATCCTTCATGCTAAGCGCTGACAAGAATTCAACGTTTCATCAGCCCAAAATGGAGAGACCCCTATTAGGCACCAAAATATCATGATCCTTATTTCAGGGAACCCTCAAAAAAGTACCAAACCCGAAACCCTGTTTACCGAGTATAACCCCTATATAGCCCCATAGAACCGCATATCCCTTTGAAACACGGATACATGGGCTAGTGCAGCATCATCTGACTCCTGTTTGAAGCCTGGGTGAAAACCATGCATCTATTCTAGCTCTGTAATTATACCCCTTTAGAACACCCTAAACCCTAAACCCTAAACCCCCGTATAACCATATTCAACCGAAACCCTAAACCCTATATATCAGTTTGAGAACAGGTGTTCAGCTCAGGTCATTTTGGTTGCCCAGAGCCC
The DNA here is from genome assembly GCA_905231905.1 of Symbiodinium pilosum. Taxonomy (NCBI): domain Eukaryota; class Dinophyceae; order Suessiales; family Symbiodiniaceae; genus Symbiodinium; species Symbiodinium pilosum. The sequence continues at coordinate 11,978 of CAJNIZ010033681.1, read as the reverse complement.
TCAACACCAAGCAAAGCACCTGTAACCTGTCAGGCCCAAAACCACCCTAAACCCTAAACCCTAAGTTGTATGAAGAGACGTTTTGCCCGCCTCGTCTGATGGCCAAGGTATCAATGGCGAAGCCGCGAAGACCCTGAAGGCAAACATCAGGGCCTGTGGCACTGACGAGTGGTTCAGGGTTAAGGGTTTAGGGTTAAGGGTTTAGGGTCCGGAGCTTCTACTTTGGTACAAACTGGGACAAGGGGGTGGGTCTGCCTGTGCTACAGCAACGCTGTTTGCAAAGTCCCAAATCTCAAGGACTACGTCGGCTACATCCCCACGTTAGCATCCCTTCTGCATCCCGAATCCAAAATACAAAGGCTGCAGCACCACTCGCCCCCGCACAGGAAGGGATGAGTGTAAGGCAGGCCAAATATCCTACTTCGGGCATTATTAGTAGCCTGGGCTTGATACTGAAATTCCAAATATGCAGCTCAACATTCCATGAATGCACCTGTACGAATTTGTGACCTACCAGGACCCCGGCTCCCACATAGATCTGTTCATCAGGACACCTACGATAACCAATAAAGTTGAAAAGCCTCGTAGGCAAGATCCTGAAACCGTGCCAGACCGGCTACTTCAGCTTCATTTGCTGGGGTAGTGCCACATATCATGTCAGAAGCCCTACCTAAGCCCTAAACCCTGTCGGCAGATTTCACCATAAATCCAGGTACCTAAACCACAAGAAACCTGGAGCATTCTGCAGACCTCTCCAGGAAAACTGCTAAGGTCTTGCACGTCACTAAACCGGATTGCTGCTTACGTTTTTCCAGAAGTACTATAGTGCGGAAACCTCAGTATTTATTATATACTCATATTGTGGTAATAACCCCCTAAAACCCTGAAACCCCTAAACACCTGAACACTTAACTTCCTTAACCGCAACCCAATATATGGCAATTGTATCGTATTGCATCCCCATCCGGTCTCCTGCGGAAGCTGCCCAGAAAGGCTTCCCCAGGATCCCAAACCACCGACAGCTTAGACCTCCCATATACCCCTACTACCGCCGACTAGGGTTTAAGGTTTAGGACTCAGGGTAGGTTTGGTTTTTAGGGTTTAGGGCTTCAGGTTTAGGGTAGTCCTACCTGCGTATAGCCCTACTGATGGCCTTTACCCCCCAAAATAATGGGTAGACATAGGCTATGATTACGTAAACACCAAAATGCGTGTCGAGTTGCTGTCGAGAGCCGGAGCAAAAAATACCCGCAGTCCAACCTGTATCTGGCTGCTTGTTAGTGCGGCATGTTCAAATTGACTAGAAAATGGCACCTATTGGACTATGTGGGGATCAGGAGGGGGCTACTTTGGGGATTCTAGTGTTTACTCGTCTGCCTGGACATGCCTGTTATCGTCAAATAATCTGTGGTGCAAACTCCGTTGTATAGAGGATCCTATTATAGGGCTTATTAAGAGGGATACTAGGAATGTAGACTATATCTCACATGATAGTAACTGGGTTCTTGTTGAAGGCGTTGGGGCTGGCGTAACTAAACTCCCCTCAATAGTATGGCCATCAGGGCGTTGGTGCCGAGAGAGAGATCGGACCCTAAACCCAAGCAACTAATCACCCAGGGAAGGCTCCCAGGACTCATCTGGAAGTTTCCCTAACTTACTGTTCCCAAAATGGAGAAAATTATATAGGGCCCCGTATTATAANNGAATTTAGACCAATACCCATATGTGGTTTCTCAGATTAGGGATATTTAAGGGAGTTTGGAGGTATATGGGGATCCTAGGCAGCCTTTTATAGTATGGTCTTTGGGCCAAAAAGCCATATATGATGAGTACTTAGAGCCTTAGGATGAGGGATAAGGGTGATCATATTAGGGTCCTCTTATATTCCTGGTGTACCGCTATTACAGGGTGAAGGGTCTACCTAAAATATCTGTCTTAACAAGAAGTCGGGAACGATTCGAATTTGTTGTTTTTGCACGAGGTCCTCATGACAAGCAATACAAGTGTGCTGAGAAAGTGTTCAAATATGTAATGGGATACAAAGACTCAAGGTTCAGGCTTACGAAGCCGGGCTTAGGCTGCGGGGATCTAATCAAGATAGCCCCTGACTCTGGCAACTAAGATCCCCTTATAGAAAGTGGCGCGTGCTCGCACAAGAACTCAACTACAGGATCATGGTCAGTCGTCACGACCCTCAGTGGCGAGTGCATAAACTCACCTGGTGCTTCATGTGCGGGTTGTTAGTAAGGAATGAAAGAATGACAACGAACATGAAAGCCATCAAGTTATTCAGGAGGGCTGGGTACATGGGGGCTACTACAGGGCGCCATTCCTCCCTTCCCTAATTACCTAACAACCAGTAAGTTAGTGGGGGTCGGAGTGAACTACAGGGTACTTTGGGAGTTATCTAGAAACTACTAGCAACTACTAGAGACTGACCCATCGCTGCGAGGCCCCATGTGCTGAAGCGAGCATGACACTCGAACAGCAGTAACGGCAAACTGCGCCTAGACCTGGGCCCCTAAACTCTAAACCCTAAAACCCCACAACTCTCACCCCCAAGTCCAACATCCTGGAACAACAACCCTACATCCCAAAACCGTGGATCGAAATGCCTACAGCTCTGCTCGCGCTCTGGAAAATGTCAACCATGCTCGGAAATTAAGATAAGCGGGATGCATTCCAGCAGATTTCGCCTGTTTTGCGATACAAGAGTGTCATGCTGGGATGCGGATGGGTAATTTCAACATAAGTGAAAAAGGCTGTATTCTACCTTACTGCCGTGCCTCTTCGCTTGCTTAGTTACCTGCCAGACATGATACCGTGCCTCTGGGAACGCTGCTGCGTCTCCGTGTTGTACAAGATCATTGCCGGACCTGCTGCCAAAATTCACAGCAGAGCTATCTGCAAGTAACCACTATTTCGGGTTGGGACGCCGTACTACAGGGACTCCAAAGCGGGTACCATAGCTTTCAACACGGATCCCTCTCAGTGACTGCGGGTTGTATGCTGCAACTATAGTGCAGCTCATAGTTTGGAGTTGAAACTACTTCACCGTTCTGCAAGTACAAACACAACGTACGCTATGTAGAAATAGCTACAAACTCCAAAGTCTGGAGTGGACCCTTGAGAAGACCAGGTGGCGTGCCTGTTCCAAGAAGCAGCGCAAGCGAATGAACGTCAGTTCCTGGGCTGTGGTGTCTATGAATCACTCCGTGGAGTCCTACGCGGCTGCTCTTTAGAAGCGTATTTGAGACATTGGTCCAAAGGTCGGTATATTATCCCTATCTAGCCCCTATATTACCCCTATATTCACCCTATATAGCCGGTATATTATCCCTAAACAGTCCCTGTAATAAAAGACAGCGCCCAAGCCCCGTAGTAAACACTCAACACCTCGGAGGTAGGGAAGGAACCCCTGGGCTTGGAGGTTCTTAGATAACCAATTCTAGGATTTCACATCCCAATTTAAATGTTGGAGCCAGGAATAAGTCAAGATATCCTACTCATAACGCCATTTCGAACCGCTCATGGGCCTCCCAATAGGTCAAATGAAACACTCCAATGCGCAAGATTCTTGTTGAGGAATCCACGTGTTTTCAGACATATGCTTTTTGGGATCCTTTATGTCCGGAATGGGATGATATGGGGAGTTTCTCAACAAAGGGCAATTGCGGGGAGGTCACAAAGGGGGTCCCCACTCAGGTAGATCGGAAACCAGAGAAGCAAATTGACAAGCTGCTGAACATGAGCATATCCACCTCACAAATTTTAAAATCACTCAAATGCGAAGGACTAAACGCATTCCATGGCCAGGACCGTCTCACACCGCCGCAGACGCTAGAACATAGATCCGACAGTGTTGTACGTTAATTATGCTGCCGCGTCCTCTGCTTGAGACAAGGATCCCTCAGCGAAAGCCAACATTCATTTTCTTCGGTCTCACGTCTGAACACCGCCTTTTAATTTCCTGAGCCTTTGCCAGCAACCACCACGCATATCAAACTGAAGTGGAGTGCCCCTAGTTGCGACCAAATAACCTCGGGCACATCTAGCAGTTGCTCGAAAATCCAGCTGCCGCCAAAACATCTTACATGAGCCTTGTGAACAATAGCAGCTACCATCTCGCATGAACTTTGTACAGCTACCAGGACCCCATCTAAACGGATTCGTGAAGACAGTGACGGACTAAACTGCAAGTAATCCTGAAGCTTGGACCCTACACACGCCTCCTAATCTCCGCATGATGCAAATTTGTAGACGTCTTGATTTCAAGCCTGACCACTCCTTACCCTCTGAAGCTTGGTGACCAAAAGCCCAGTCACCTGGCACCAGTGCAGCGGAGAACGCGAGGACGAGAACAAAGATGCAGATCAGCTCGTCTGTCCATTTCCTGCGATGGCGGTGTTGGAACTTCGTTTGTGGACTGGCGACTGCATTGACGGTGCCTGGAACCTTCAAGAGCTTGGTCACGCGTGTCAATTCATGTTAAAACGTCGGTATTGAAAATCCTCGTGCACGCTGCTGGTAGGGGCTGGGAACTTCTTGTGCCTTTGTTTCAACATGAGCTTTATGAGCGTTTGCCCTCAGAATTCCTGGTTGATATTTCTGGATCCAATATCCACATGAGCAGTGCAGACAAAAGGTTTTGTTTTGCTTTACGAATGTGTACAGCTTTTTACCTGCACTCACATCAGGTCGTCAAGCTGCTCAGACTTTTGTAACAGATTCATACATGTGTGGACATGGACGTCATTTTTCAGTTGCCTGTATTGAATGAAGGCGAGGCTGGGGGCCCAGTACAGTGCGCTGAAGCGCAGACCTTGGGGTAGACCTGTGTGTGCCAAAAATGAGAAAGCAGGCAGCTGCTTTGCGGGCAAAACCGCATGCCAGCACTCCACAAGCTGAGCCATGCGGGCCGCGCTACGAGCCAGCAATTGGGAACACCTCTCGAGTTGCGTGTTAAAGTGGGGATCAAGTCATCTGCTTGCAAGTTTCCAATCGTGCAGAATGTACGTTGCTTCCAAGGTTTGAGTTTCCTGGTCTGCCACAAGGCACGGTGCGCGGGGCAACTGGTTCAACATCTGTATATGTGTCAGGCAGTTTCCAGAAGGGCTTAAGGCTCTTGAACACCGAAACGCTACATGTTTAATTCTAATGATTTAGAATTCTAAAAGTACAGTGGAACATGGGAAGTTGGAAGCTCGTTCCCGGAGATGGACCGCAAATCGCTCAAATCTTCTAACTCACTCAGTCGAAGCTAAGAAGATGCCCGCTGGACCTCGAGACCGATGGGACTTTGGGAGATTGGGGGTTTCGGGCCAAACGCGCCGAAAGGGGCTTTCCAGATTTCTGGCTGCTCTCAAGCAAACGAAACTGGCGGAAATGCACACATTTACACTGCGCAAGACGCCAACCAACCGCAAATCTGACCTGTACTGTGAAATCCTATGCATGCTCTTGGAACCCAACATGGGGAAGCAGCTGGCCACTGCATGTTACAGGGCAGCTATCCCGGCCATTTGTTTCCAAGCTTGTATGCCACTTTGCTGCAGACCATGTGGGACACTATTGCGGGATGCAAAGAGAGACAATCCTTAGCTGCTAGTACTACTGGCTAGCTCTTATTAGTACTGTCATTACAAGTATTACTACTATTATCAGGGTTATTAGTATTGTTACGATTACTCCTGCTCTTTTTTACTACTACTGTTACAACTACTATGACTATTACTATTCTTATTGCGAGTACTAATGCTTTTGGGTGAGCTCGTCTTTGCCCACCTCAGAGCTTCGGCTATGCCTCTGAGCGTATCATAGCGGGAGCCCGTGGGCGTGCTCCACAAGCATGCAACCGCTGCTCTTTCCAAAGCAGACTTCATTTCATTGGGACTACATGTTTGGAGTACGTTCGCGTCCCATGATGCTAGGTTCGCTCAGGCGTTGGATTCGTGCTCCTGTAGGCTGCCGCAGATGGCCAACCGTAGCGTGGTGAAATGTCATGTCTGTGCGCAAATTAAGTACGACATTGCAGGCAACCACGCCTCTGAAATCATGCAAGTGCGTCAGATTGCTCGAGTGTTAATCCGTGGTTTTTGTGTAACCGGAGGCTGTATTTGAACTCAAATCACGATGCTCGCATAAGACAAGCTGAATAATTTGTGACGCCTCAAGCAACAGCTGATTCTTTCATTAGAGATCTAGTTGCGCTGACCCACTGCAAGCAAATGCAAGATACCGCGCCAGGAATTCAGCATGCAGCCTGACCCAAACTCCCACTTCGGAACACACAACTTCGCGTCTATATGGAAAGTCGATTCCCGCTAGCTTCAAAAGAGCTCTGGACACCAATGCCAAAGAAACGAACAAATTGCTGCACAAAAACAGTTTAAACATCTGGGGCCAAAGGGCGAAAACAATGCCGCTGCGGCACGAACGGTCTAGTAATAAATGTTACTTTGAGCTATTGGGAACCATACACCTGACGGGTATGCCGCTGGACCAATCGCTAAACACCGCGCCATAGCAATAACCCCACCAACCTCCTGATGATGAGTAGTCTCAACACACTATCGTCATATACTCTGGAGGATATCTGCTATGAAGGTGGTGAGAAGGGCTGTTTTTGTTACAATGCGGATGGAGCGAATACTCTTCCAGGCTATTTGTCTCTGAGACCATCTTTGACTTGATCTAGCTGCAGACTTCTTTGTTGGCAGAGGTCAAAATGAAACTTAAATCTGCCATGCTACCCTAAACTCTTGGTCGTTGGTTGCAAGGACAAAGCCAAAGAAGCTTGCTGCTAGCTAGCTACCTGCCAAATCCTCTGGAGCTTCCAACATCTCAAGGGCTATCCTCTCCATAAAATGGAACCTCAAGAGGGCTCTGTAAGGACTTTGGGGTAATATTAGGGCTATATTGGGGTAATATTGGGGTTATATCAGGGTTTTACTAGGGTTATATTGGGGTCATATTAAGGTAATATTGGGGTTTTACTAGGGTTATATTGGGGCAATATTAGGATCCCTTCGAAAGGGAATGCGTAAATTACTTATAAACGCTAGGGAAACAAGAAGGGTATCGCTTTTTCTGGGGCGGCCTATCGTGTTAAAGGGTTTTGGCACACTGCGATGTTCATACCCGTCGTTTTACAGTGCTTTGCCCGAGCCCTCGCCTGGATGCCCCACATTTTTGCTTTGGATGGCATCCTTCTAAGTCGCCCATTTTGGGGTATGGCTTTTCGGGGGGACCTATCGTTTACTAGGGTTTTTCGTTCATGTCTGAGGATATTTTTATCTCCGCCTGACCTTGACTGCTACATGCTCGTCTGGTGTTCCGCACTGGGTTGGGAGGGTTGTGTACTTGCCGGGAACCAGACCAGACTTGGCGGCTCAGGGTTTACTTGGACGGTCAGAGGGACTTCGTAAGTAGGCTAATAATGAGGATAATTAGGGCTACTATAAATATAGCTTATAGGTGTTGTTAACCTACTCACCAAGTCCCCCTGACCCTAAACCCTAAACCCTCACCTACTGACTAAGTCCCCCCTCCAAGTAGGGCTTCTGGTGTCTAGAAGTTGGGAGGTGGCAGAGCTCAAAAATGCATGGTTACTGTACCCAGAGGGTCCAACGTACCTATATGGTACAAAGTATGGTTTCTGTAGTAATAATTTCCATTTTGGTTTGGGTAAGTATTCCCCATATGGGTACTTAGGACCCCTTGGGTGTGAGGACTCCATCAAACTTGTAACCTTGACCCAAAATTCAGGCCCTAAAGTTTCAACACCTCCTCTACACTCCCCAGCTCGAAGAATACAATTAATTGAGACATGAACACCTCCCTAAAGCCTAAATCGGAGAATTTGAAATCATCCAGCATCCGTCAAACCTGAGTTCCCCATCACCTTTCCCTGCTAGAAGACCACCACCTTTTGATGGCTTGCTTGGCTTGTGGCCTCTAAGCATCCCCTCATTACAGATGACTAGTTGGCCACAAGGCAAACTTTTGTAAAATCACTTATGGAATAACATGCTGAAGCCAAGTAGATCACAGTGTCCAGTGGGGCTGTGAGGGATCGAAAGCTCTCAGCCAACATGCTTTTCTGAAATTGCTTTATTAGTTAGCTCTCTTGACCTGGAATCCCTTACCCCACAATATCGCTATCCCAGATGAATCTCCCCTCTTGTTTTGCTTTACGTTGGAAAGGTTGCCAGGTAAGTGTTGTAAGCTGCGCAATCCTTGCCAAGGGTGTGTCTGTTGCAACCCACCGCATTCCAGAATCCTACTGGGTATCTGAAAGAGTAGCCATGAAACCCTGTAGTACTGACAGAGGAATGGAAGCGGCGGCGGCAGCCGGAATCGACTATTCGGATCCTACACTCAGGCCTGTAGGAGACCTTCCGGCCCCAAAGCTCAGCGAAAATCTCATCCGGAAGACTCCCGTACAGTATCATCGTACTCTATAATCACTATCTAGCGTTGGTAGGGCCCTGTTGGGGTTCGAGGTTAGTGTGGGGAAGGATGGCTTGCACGGCTGTGACCCAACTTGAAATTTGGTTTGATCCTTTGGGGACTACCAAAAAACAGGCGTCTCTATGAGTCCTCACCATAGGTATTGTAATATACTGGGGTCTATATGTATGAAGACCATTTCAAACACGTGCAACTTCAACCGACAAGAGAGGAACCAGACACCGTCCAAAAAGGCCAAGGTCGTAAACGCTCAGTATCAGCAATCGGAAAAATGCCGAACCACTGACTCTGCAAAGCCTGACCTGAAGGCTTTTACCAGGGCCCATCGCCATAGTTTGCCCGCACTGTTCCTTTGTTTGCTGAGGTCATCACCACAGTCGTGACTCAACGAGAGCAGAGAGTGAAGGGCGGGGATGGGGGGGCCTGAGCATAGGAGAGCCACGCGTTGCGAAGTATTCAGTGGTAATTCATGCAAAAGTTGTATTTAAACAGCCCTATGTGACAATGTTTGCCCGGCCCCGTTGCGCGGAGCATGTCTTTGAGTGCTGGCAAGCACAACCTTTTTGAAGCTTTCACAGCACTGGATGATGCGTTTCAAAACGCCACTGGTTTTCAAGAGAAGTGTCAGGCAACCGGGATTGTTGCGGGGCCGTTTTTTTTTGTCTCTTGGCATCAATCATGGAGGCGAAGGGAACACGGATGCTCCCAAGACTCTCGTAAGTGGCCATTGTCATTCTTCGGGCATGGCTGCACAGGGTACATGGATGGTCTCCTAAGCTGAAAGTGCCGCACTTGCAGCTGAAAGCGCAGCGCATGCCAGGGAATTTGAGACATCTTGTTCAGGCCAGCCTCTTGAATCCCTGAAACCCGCAGCTTGCAACAAAAAGGCACGTAGCCGAAATTCATGATTTTGAACCAGATCCCAATCAAACGTTCATCCAGTTTCTGTCGTCAAAAACAACCTGACGGGCTGCGCGGGCAATACTAATCCAAATCTCCACTACCTCATGTACGGGCAAACAATAGCACCAAACCCTAAGCCTAAGGTCCTTTACCTGAAGCCAAACCATGTGGTCCTGATCTTCTCCACTGCATGCGAGCTGAATTGAATCACAACGCGCGCGCAGTAAGATTTCGGCCTCAGAAATGAACGCATGATACCTTCAATGGAAGAGTTCGTAGTATTGGAGGGTAGTAGAGGCCCTGGTATGGCAGCAGGAAGAGCGAGGGAAGTGGTGGACAAATTGCATTTACAGTCCTCATGATGGCATAATCTTCGAGATGGTACCTGCCTGTGGGTAAGTGTTGTAAATTACCAGAGGTCGACATTGTACCCTGAATGATCCACATAATCCCTAAATCCTAAACCCTGAACATGGTCCACTGCAGAACAACATCGCTGAAGATTGGACATCTGCTTCACGTTGAAGGGGCTTGCATGAAGATAACCCGCATATGGTTCCCGTAAATTAATATCAGGAATCAAAGGGTTTATAGGGGTACATAGGGAAATGGAAGAAGCAAAGGAAACTTTTATGAATGGTCCCCATTCCAAGCAGCCCAAGCATAGGGGTTCAAGGTCGTTGATATATGGTTTCTCACAAGGGGTGGGCATTATCGGGACCTTTGGGGGTATATGTGGTTCGACGAAAATTACACAAGTCCCCTTCATGGACTAGAAAAGATAATGTTGAGAAACTCCCATATGCAGCTTTCCCAGAGGGCCTAGGGTCAGTTACCCTGAGCCTAAACTCTAAACCCCCAAGCAGGGCTCATGCTACGTGATTTTCGCTTTTCAACCCTTCGACTTCTCAAGACGAGTAAGCTTCAGTCTAGACTCCGAACATCCCCCAGAATAGCCCCTATAATACTCCCTTATGTATTCCCTTATATAATTCCTTTTGCTGAACTGAGGGTATCTTCGCAGGTCATCCCAACAACCGTAGATACTTCGGAGTCTGCGGAAGTCACTCTCGCAAAGTGGGGGAAATAAAGGTAGAGGCCGGTAATGCTAGGGTTTAGGGCTTAGGGTACAAGGCCGCGTCTTGTAACATCTCGGGGCATCTCCATCCTAATCCTTTTTGCCCACTACCACTCTACACCCCTGGAAAAACCTACTTACTTGATCACCCTGAACTCCAATCATGCCAAACATGAGGCCCGTACACCCTGATGCCTAGATCCTGCACGCTAGGCCCTACACCATTGAAACTTGAGCGTCTAGCCTCTTCTATGGATCCAGGTCTATTTGCAATACTTATAAAACCATAAATAGTACCTGCCTTGGGCTATTTGGATTCCTCAAGCCTTCGTGTCTGGAAAAATGCGTAAGCTTGCCTGGAAGCAAGGACATACGAGAAGGCAGTGACCCAACAAGCCCTTTCAAATAAGTTTAACTTTACGTCCTGTCGAAAGTCTCTGGGAAGGAGTGCTGAGCCACAAATCTTTTATCTCGAAATCCCGGCGCAGGCGCACCCTCGTCCACAACACCTATCCCCAAACCAGTAAGACCTTAAAGCGGATGCAGACATGGATATTCTCACGTTTCGGGTGCAATTGCATTCCCCGATACAAGAACAAACAAGCTTTTTGGAAGCAGAGCTCCACGTCGCTGTGACAAGTTCAAAGCTTTCAACCTGAAGCGTTACCATAGGTAACTTCTGTGGGTTACCCTAACAGGGACCCAGCCTGTGTAGAAGGCCTTAAATCTGACCCCTCAAACTTTTCGCGAATCCTATCGTCCTAATTCCCCAGACCTCGGGCCGTAATCTATCCCAAGCCCTAGGGTCCAAGACTGGAAAACTTTCTCATCAAGCCTGAGGCAATGGCCTCCAGGATACATTGAAAGGCGATTCAACAGACACGGATGTGTCAACGCTTTCCTGCACAGAGGTTTGCTGGGTAGTGAGCAGAGCCGGACAATAAAAATGACGCAACGTCTGGATGCATCGCTGACCGTTTGGGATGCGGGCTTTAGGTTTCAAAGCTGGGATGAGTCAGGGTTGTAGGCTTTCCGAATGGCGAGGCTATGCGATCTCTGTTTTTTTGTGCCAGCCCTGCTGAAACGTACAGGCGCTCGGAAAATACAATTAAACCGAATAACGATTGACGGTAAATCTTGTGTGTCAAACAAATTAGCGAGAAACTTCTCTTGCATTACGCGCTGTGGCTGTTAACAGAACCCACAAAGCAACTGCTTTTCCGATCAGGGTGGATGTGTCAGCGCTCGGTCGTGAAATTTCAATATTAAGGACCCGTGTCTACAATTGAGAGATCAGGGACGTTGCATGAAACTGTTGGGAACGGAGCGCGCATGCATCAAATAATTTATTGTAAAACACGTGTTCATACATCATGGCAACAATTCAGGATAATTGCTTCTGATGGCAAGCGAAACGACACGTCTGCCTGGCAAAGAAACATCGTCAAATGCTGGAAAACATGTTTTAGAAGTGGTTGCGCTAGCTGGCAAGCCAAGAGGGCCATGTTTTTTTTTTTTTTTTAAA
>CAJNIZ010033670.1:15650-70504 GCA_905231905.1 Symbiodinium pilosum | reverse complement strand
TTCGTGGGCAAGTTGGGGTACCTTAGGGAGTGGATCCCCATAATCTTCCCCATACACTCCCTCATAACAGTACCGGCGTTCACTCACCCCCTCCTCTCCTGAAGCATCAGCAACACCAGTAAGTTATGGGTCCCTTAACTCTCCAGAAACTCCCTGCCGAACATGCTGAGATGACCATCTCTTTTTGGTAAGCTGTGGCTCCTTCTGGCCACACCCGTGTACGGGGAACCAAGTACATGCACCACATGCAACAAGATTCCTGCAGCCAACCCCAAATCCCTAAACCCCCCAGACCCCTAAACCCCCTAAACCCTTAACCCCCTAAACTGTTCGACCACTTCAATCCCAAACGCCTAAACCCTAAAATCCCTGAACTCCAGGTCCCGGGCAGTGGCTTCTCACAACTCGGTCGCTTGGACCGTTTCGTTGCTACAAAGTCTACAACTCTCTGAGACAAAGGACGAGCGCCGGAGTCACGTGTTTCAAGGTTTAGTGTTTGAGGGTTTCCGGTTTAGAGGCTTCGGGCTTACGAGTCAGGATTTGGGGCTTAGGATTGAGGATATAGGGCTTATGATTCAGGGCTTTGGGCAGGCTTTGTTGCGAATTGCGGAATCGAACTGGGTAGCATTTCTCCCTACACCTCAATCCCCTTCCCAAAACTGGAACCCCATGTAGATTGTCGCCTTCTAGAGGCGCGATAGTCTTCGTAAGCAAATTTTGGCCCGCTTCATGTCAGGGAGCCCGATAGGTGGTGCAAGGTTTAAAGCGTTCGCAGTGAACTACGACTAACCTTACCTATGCGGTTCAATACCGTCCGAGCTTACGGGGGGTTGTAGGGAGACTACCGGAAGCAACTGATGGCTACCTTTGCATTCCATCGAAATACTCGTATTGACAGCTAGGTAAGTATCCATTACGAAGGTCTCGTGTCATCCATATTAACTAGTATCTATAGGCGAACAGAGGCTATAAGCTGGCGATAACTTCAGCGCTTTCCTACCTATATCGACGGTAGCTCGTGCTGGATTTGGGATTCCGCGTCACAAGCATCAGCTCCAGATGGACTGCAAAGCTAAGACAGAATACCTTGGGCCCTGCCATGTCCTGCCGCCACCCATCAACAGTCTATAGTAGGGGTCGTATTCAGAGCTCTATATATGAATATTACAAACTACTATACAACTGTTACTGAGTTGGCAGCACCCCAAGAATACAATTCAAGGCGCAAGCTAGACCAAGGACCAGGAACTTAAAGTTCAGCCGCTAGTCGTTCTTTGCTGGTTTGGTACCAGCCACTTTTACGCTTTCAATGAGGCGATAGGTAAAAAGCAAGAAGAAGTCGGGACTCGAGCAGCGCAGGGCAAAAGTGCAAAAGTTTGCGTCATTCAGAATCAGCAGCACGAACTACTACTGAGATCATCAACAGAATGTGCCTCATCGGAAGTTGAAGTTGGTTATTCGGAGGGACCTGACGAGCCTACTCCTCTTAGAAACAACCTTATGCACGAGTCAATAATGTGATTCTTTCGGCTATAGAAGGACACAGCCCATACGGCCAGAAGCATAATGGACCTGTATAACACTGACCCAGACTAGGCCACCAAAAGCCCCTAAACCCTGAACAGGATCGAAGAGCACCACGTGGGCTAAAGCTCTAATTTAAGATTAAGGTCTTTCTCAAAATGGGGGAGGGGGCCTTAGAGGCTCCAGCACTGTACGGTGATGACGCAAGGCTTGAGGTTGTGCAGATTGCTAGTAGAGGCTTTCTTCGGGATGATTTTCAGAAACTTCCGTACAAAAACATTCCAAAGGGCAACCCTAGGCCCTTGATCCCAAACCCTAAACTCCGGACCCCAAACCCTAAACCTAAATCCTAAACCCTAGACCCTGCCATTGAAGAATTAGCTGGCCCTGGTTCAGTTGTAGCCCCTATCGTAGACATTAGTTTATCCTTTAGGGCAGTAACCCTAACGTAGAAATATAGAGCTCTTTTAGGGTTTAGGCTTTGGGTGCCCTGTGCTACAATCATAAAGGGACTTCGGGATCATGATAATGTTGATGTTAGGTGCCCTTACCCATCCTTAACATGCGGACGAGACTACGACCGTATGTGCCAGACTATAGGAACCAATTTCTTGCATATGTCCGTCTGCAGCCCGTTCAAGTGCAGTACTAAGTAGAGACCAGAGCGACAAAGATTGGATGTTGAGCGGTCCTTTTCGCACAGTGTCTCCAATCGTTTGCTGATCTTCGGCGTCCAAGTACCCAGATACACGGTGATCGCAAGACACAAGATCATGTTCTAATGGTCTACTACCTTAGCAGAATTCTTTAGCAGCTACCAGAACCTCACCAGCATCCCCCTTCCACCATCTGCAGATTAGAAGTCCTTACCCCCAGCAACACTTACCCACAAAGCTGTAAGTAGTTGGAGTTACAGGTAACCTTCGTTTCTTCAAAGCAAGTTTTGATCATCTTCTGATGATTTGACTCTACAAAGCTTCCTTCTGCAGTTTAGGGTTGGGCCATTCCTCCTTACAGTTACAGCTACCGCAACAGGCAACAGGAGCTTTAAGAGCCGCGTAATCAGATGCCTCTAAGGGCAGGTACTGCAAGGGGGCATGACGCAAGGTTTAGGGTTTTGCATCTTTGTGGGCCCATTAGGTCGTAGCCATGGAAGTGTGAAAAATATGCAGACTAGAGTCTGTCCTTGCCCCATCCTTACATTTCATGATGAAGACCTTTTCGAGAGATCTGGCACAGAGACACCCTTGACCTGTCTGTGTGGTGAAACTTGCTGGTTCAGTGCGACCGCGCACACCCGCTTCTTGGGGCTTTGTTCGGGGTCTGGGTTGTGGTTTAAGTTGCTGCTCTGCCTCGGCCTCAGGCCAGCTGAAAACAAATTCTCTTTAGGCCGTAGGTGTGTTTCGCAACCTTTTTCAAACATAGCCCTCTGAAAATGAAGAATACAGTGACTGCTCAAAAGGCCAGACCATCATTTGTCAAGCCTGCACCCTGTAGCGTTAGCGCTTTCGGGTTTAGGGTTCAGGGCTTAGGGCAGCTGGATCTAAAATTACGGTATCCTCAAATGGTCATCACATGTATATACTCACCCATGTTTCCAGGGAACCCTATGTACACTCACTACAATCCAATGATAGATGACCACCCTATGTAGCAGATCTCAACATGACCCTATATCCCTTGATGAATGCCCCACTTGGAAGCTCGTGGAACTAAGGAAGTAGGTTATGAAGAGGGCTGCAAGCAGGCCAACCCTAATTAGTGAGCTATTTCTACCATTTGTAACCAACTTACCCAGTCACCTGAGCCTGCACCTTATACATGCCTCAATGTCCCTATAACCACATTTCAATAATCCCTATAACCGACTTACTAAGAACACCATTTATAACCTACTTCCTTATTCCACTCAGTCTTCGGGCATAGTTCCCCAATCACGTTGTATCCTCGACTACTAGGGTAGAGTTGGTGGCCCTATACAAAGGATTTAAAACCTTACAGAGATTATACAGGGATCAAAGGTAATGGGAATTGACCGTTTTTCTACCAACCCCGGCTTGGATGTGCAAACTTTTCCTGCAAGGCACTGCCAGTCTTCTGAGGAAGGCCTACACCTTCTTGAGCTTCAGAATTAAGGGTACCGTATATAAGGATATATAGGGTTTAGTGTGTAGAAGGGCTTAAGGCTTAGTGTTACAGATTCGGGCTTTAGGATGTGGCAGGGTGGACAGCGGTACTCTTGCTGCAGCACGGAGGAACCACAATATGATATACGGTAATTCCTAGGACACAGGAATTCGGGCTGATCCAGTTCGAGTGTTCATTCTGTGACTGGAGCAAAACCTTGTACTATATGCCTCATTCTGCTAAGGCTTAGGGTTCAAATTCATACTGAAAGACTTACAGTATGTTGGGGCCCCTGAGTGTGCAAGATTTCCTCCAGCCCCTGTTGTGATCCTATCTTAACATTGCCCTGCAGACTGACCGCTTAGTGAAGCGTTGGCGCTGGTCCACGCGCTGTTGGCACTGAGAATACATACTATTTTCCTCCCTGTCCAGGAGGCCGCTGGCCGAATATCATCTGAATGGTGGTCCCCTCGGAGGTGTATATACGGCTGTCTACGGCCTGGGGTTTTAGAGCAGGCGGAGGTGCGCATGCGATTATTTTTGTCGGCCACTTGCTCAAGACCCGCCTACCTCCATAAGAAAACTCATTAGGCCAAAATAGTACAGCAAGATGAGAACTTTCAGCTCTGCTGTGCACTTGTGGGGTGATTGTATGCACCGACACAGTCCCTCGAGGGAGGGGTCATGAACTGAAATGCCTAGAGTATGGGTTCAGGTCTCCAAGGGTACAACTGCCTTTGCGTCATCCGGTACAATCCTTTCTGCCTACAAAGGAGGGGAGCAGATAGGACATCCTTGGGTCTAGGGATCTGCATGATTACAAGGAAATTACGGAGTGGTAGTTAGGGATTCTATATGGGGTATTTTGGACAAAGCCCAAGCAACTCTCTGTTTCATTGGGAACTGCCACAGGTTTGCAAATGGGTGTGGAAGGTGGGA
Source organism: Symbiodinium pilosum (assembly GCA_905231905.1). NCBI lineage: Eukaryota > Dinophyceae > Suessiales > Symbiodiniaceae > Symbiodinium > Symbiodinium pilosum. Next base: position 65,914 of record CAJNIZ010033670.1, on the reverse strand, counting down.
ATGATGCTTTCAGGCACATCTCCATTCAAAGCAAAATATCCTTTGGGGCCACTGACATGATATCCGGCCAGCACAACTGATAGGTGTCAACAGACACCTGATAATCAGATGGCTGGCAAACTATGCTAAAAACGATGCCCTTTCCGGCAAACCACATGGAATACATCATGGAAGAGCTACCCTATATCCTACAACCCTAAACCCAGAACCTCAACTGCCAAACCGGTTGCCTAGATCACCCTGTTGCAATCACCTTTAACACAGAATCTGCAATTGGAATCCCCACAAAAACAGGTCTAGCTAGTGTATGTTGAGGTTCAGGAGAAGAAAGATTTCGACCAAGAATGCTCTCGGCAGAATGCATTTTGCTCGCAACCCTCCTGAATAACTAAGGTCCTCGAGTGGCGATTAAGGTTTAGGATCTAAGGCTTTGGAGCTTAGGGTTTAAAACGTAGGGCACTTCCTTCATCCTGCCTTGCATGTTACACACGATGTAACAACTCGCACAAAACATTTGTAGGTGCCAAAGCCTTGTATGGCAATCGGTGCTTCTCGAAACAGACATGTCGACCTACACCTTCGTATGCAGGCGAATGGCTTAAGGCATATCCTAAACGCTAGCCCCATTGCCTACAGCCCTGAACCTTAAACCTTAATACCCTACTAACAGTAAAACCCTAAAACCAAAAAGTCTAAATGCAAACCACGAGACCCTCAACCCAGCCCCACACCAACCATATTGCAAACTCCCCTAGGCCCTCATCTTCCGAAGATCCAAAGCAGCCTCAGTTCAAAGCCGCCCTAAAGCTCCGAACTCCTAAGCCTCGGGGCTTGAGGTTTAGGATCAAGGGTTTAAGAATAAGGGTTTAGGCCTTGCTGTGATATAGCGCTGAAGCAGGGATGGTCAGGCCACTTCATCATTCGAGCGCATCGTGGTGTGCGATATGCTGCCATGGGTCATGAAACACATTCACCCATTCCCCCGGCGTCCGAGGCGGCCAAACCACCCAAAGCTGCTGAGCTTAAGGTTGAGGATCTAAGGTTTGGAGAACATCATAAGAAAGCGGCACTAGGATCATAAAGAGATTACATGGGTAATTATTCGGGCTCAAACGGAAGGCCCTAAATCTTGAATCCTAAGCCTTAAACCCCTAGACCCCAAACCCTGAACTTCACAAACCCTTATCTGCCACGCTCTGCTGCTTCAGCTGAGCAAGAAACCGCGCCTGGCACTAATACGGTGTAGGGTTTAGGGTTTGGGCTTCAGGATGTGGATGTGGGGCTGCGGGTTTGGTGGTTCAAGGTGCGTGGTTCAGGGTTCAGCGTTTCGTGTTTAGTAATACCTCCCCGTAGATTCTTTAAAAAATCTCACACCCTTTAATATCAAGTTTTCCTAACTTATCACAGTTGAATCTTTGATATCTGGGATGGGGAGGGAACTTGCTTTAGGGGGAAGTGGTTATTTAGGAGCTGACTTCTCAAAAACGGGAAGGCCCCTAGGGGTTCGCGGGATATATGTTGCAGAGGGATTGGAGATCTGCCCATTGTGGATTCTCTGTAGGGATGAACAGGGTTGCTGGTATGGAACTTAAACTGAGTTGTCATAATATGGATCAATAGCAAACAATCGGGTTTCCTTATTGTTGTAAATTGACTTAGTTCCTTGACAGCGACCCGATTTGAGAAACTGACGTCTCTGGCACCCAGGAATTCAAGTGGTTGGGCTCTTTCATCCAAACTGTAAATCGCTGTAGACGATGATAGGAATAGACAGTGAGAAAACTAATGATACCAATGGCAGTAATAGTTGCAACAATGAAATTATGGTCTTGGTAAGCGTAATAGTACTAGTCATGGCGATAGCAATAAACACAATGGTAAAGGCAATAAGAACGACAAACAAACTTGTAATAGCCATAATGGTAGCAATAATCATCTTACGAATTGTAGAAATCCTAATTGCCACAGTCAACTACTATTATTGATAGTGACAATAATAATGATGAGGACGACGACGACGACGACGACGACGACGACGATGATGATGATGACGCGCACACACAATGACATGTCTTTCCTTCCGGCATCAAAAATAGATTCAACTTTATTCGAATTCGTTACAATTTTTGCGAGCTGCGTTAACCCGCGGCACTGAAACCCACTGCACTGATACAGTATCCATCCACTTCCACGAAAAGCTGGAGGCTTCCCTTTTGGGCGTCCCTATAAATGTTGTCATAACATCCGGGAGTCCGTCTCGGAGCACTCTGTCTATGAAAACAAACAGGCAGAAATGCAACAAAGGGGCATATAAGGATTCTACACTCTAAATGAACCAGTATGGTTTCAGGCTCATGCCCTAAATCCAACATCTGCATCAACCCTATGAATCCTAAACCCTAAACCTTAAAAGAGCACTACCCCGCACACTTGACACCTCAAGTACATCGCGACCCTGATCTACTGCTGGTACAGAAAATCAAGGTATACCGTGCGTAGGGTCCTGCAGCCCTATAAATCTCTCAGAAACATTCAAGTTCCCCTTAAATTTTCCATGTTCTTCTACAGCTGGTTCTCTGGTATGTTGGGTATTATCTCTAGACCCTAAATCCTAAAATAGTACTTTGTATTTCTTCTCCACTTGATTCTCCCTCGGCCCAACGTATGAACTGTACTGAACAGACCGAACCTGCGTCAATCTGGGAGGGTGCTTGGGTCAAAAGGCCCGGGAGATGGTGGCCTCTGCGCAGGAGCATAGATTGAAGCGCTTGCATCTCTATGGGGCTTCCATGTATGAGGGGCCCACCCTCTCTGTGGGGACCCACAATAAGGATTGTATTGAAGCGGGTTCTATGCTGGGGCCGACCTGCCTTTGGAAACACTTTTTGCTAGGAGGGAACACAACATCATCATTGCCATGAATCGAACAGAGCCACAGTCAAAAGATACGGCCGTCGTGCTTGCCATCATCCTCCTATTCAGGCATCATTTCCAGAAACGAAGGACATGCTGCGATGTCCCGAACCAGTAGCCCCACATGCCGACACGGAAAAGGGTAGGTCTGTAAAAGAACAAGTTGTACCGCACAAGGATGTCAGCTTTGACAAGTGGGACACTTGCGAGATTATTGCGCAACTTCAATAATCATTGCACTGCAACTTCAGCCACCCATGCCACTACTGCCACCATGACGATGAGGACATGCCCACCCTCATGGAAACCAACATACACTGCAACCTGTATGCAACCCCATTTTGCATCTCATGCTCCATATTCTTTTCCATTGGGTTCTCCATCATTGGGCGGGTACTATCTCTAAGCCCTGCACTCATTTGCTTGTCTTCCATGCAGGGGGGTCGCGGTGAGGTTCACAAGCTTGTACTGTATGTTGGGCGGGTGCAACTTTCAAGTTCTTAGGGCGGGCAATCAAAAATCTGCGGTGTCTCCTGCGAGGCTTGGCAGTTCTCTGAGGCAAGGCGTCAAAACGTTCGAATTTCCTACGCGGGGATTTCCATAACGGGAGACCCCAGTTTAGATCTGGAAAGACTATAACTTATAACCCTTGTTCTGCGCAACTTCAAGAATTGGGGTTTTGGAAAAATCCCATGAAACCACCCTTCTGAACAAGAGCAACCTCATGATTCTGGGGAAGATGCTATAGCTGCCGACATCCTTGATAGTCCAGTACAGTGGCAGCTCAGCTTGTCCTCCAGCTTGCCCTAAACCCTGAACCCTAAACAACATCCCGCATGACCTTAGTATACTATGACACGATAATTCCCAAGGTTCAACGTACTTTGGATCATGTAGGATGTTTAGTATCCAGCGCATCCTCCACCTGAAGCGGCATACCCACACGATTCAAGCATCGATACTTCCTTCCCTCAATGGAAGCCGAAACGGGGCCCTACACAACCAACTGTCCCCGAATTCCGGTCATGCAGGTTTTCATGTTGCTGTAGTGTGGGGAGGGTCCGTACAAAGGTTCAAGGCTTAGACTTACCCATAACAGTTTTAGGTAAGCTTGCTAATTTTCAGGCCCCCCTACAAGGCAGCTTTGGGAATTTAAAGGGCATTCAACAGGGCCCTTTGAGATTTAGCACTTTCCATGGATAGGGGCCCGGCACAAACACGAATACACTATGATCCACCTTAATAACTGGACCCCTCAGAAAGTGATCCCTCACCAGGCAAAACCACCCATATGTATGTGAACACACATGTTCTTCAAATACGTATGAGTATACATGTATATAGATGAGGCGACTCTCATCTGGGTTGCTGTTGAGGGACTCAAATTGAGTTACTGTAGTAAGGACACCCTGTGTACCCATCAGAATATGGTAACTTCAGCCCTAGACCCCAATCCCTGTATATCCATATCAGCTATAATCTAAACTCCTAGTATCCCCCTTCATAACCCTTATCATACTCCATAATCCCTTATATAACCCTCTTTAAGGACTGTAGACTATAGCTCACATTACCACATTAAACTTCTGGTCTGAAACCCCATGTGACGAGCTCTGTGTCATGCCAAGCTTCGAAGGAGCTTGGCCAAGCATGGGACCAGGCTTGCCTTTGGGCTTTCGGAGCTTTGGGGTTCGGGTTTAGGCTCAAGGTCACAACGGACTTTACTTGAGTGATCATGGGAATGATTTTGGAGGGGCTCAACTAAAACTAACAAAAACATCAGCAAACTAGTACATCTGTGGTCTAGTTTTCATATTTGGGGAGTTCAGCTGGCTTTGGGTGTAGATGTCACATCACAGCTGTGCTGTATGGTCTGCGGCTCTGCCATTCCGCCATCATCTTCTCTGGATGGGGTAAAGCACTCTTCTCTGGGTGCCTTACCCTAAGCCCTGAACCTTGAACCCAGATATCTGGTTCCGCTCTACAATCCTCCAAGGAGACACACAAAACTACATCCGCACTATCCCGTTCGGGACAGCAATACTGAGTAGATTGGTCGTAGAGACGAATTTGCTCAGTCCCCATCAGTGAAACGCTACCCCAAGCCCACAAGCAGAGGGCACTACTCTAGCGGATAACCGTCTTGTTGCCTTAGAATCAAGCAGTAATACAATCCCTTCACCATATTAACAAAACACCCCCTAATCATAAACAATAAATCCGGGACCCTAAAATTCCTCATGAGCATTNNGAGCCAGACCAGAATGAATTAGGGTGGGTTTTGAAGTCGTTAGGGGGGGTATAATAGAAAATCCAAAGGAATTACGGATCCCCTTGACATCCTAGGTTTTTGGTTGATTTTCATATGGCTTTATAAAGGATTGTATATATAAGAACTGAATGCGACTTTAAATGATTTTATTACAGTTTTAGCCGTATTTCATTAGATCTCAATGGAATTTCATTCGATTTCAATTGATTGTAAAAGCAATGTTAATTAAATTTCAATTGATTCTAACGGGATTTTAATTATTTCAATCGATTCTAAAAGGAAGTTTAACTAAATTTCAATTGACTCTAACGGGATTTTAATTCGATTTCAATTGATTTTAGAAGGAATGTTAATTAAATTTCAATTGATTCTAACGGGATTTTAATTATTTCAATTGATTTTAAAAGGAATTTTACTTAAATTTCAATTGATTCTAACGGGACTTTAATTCGATTTTAATTGATTTTAAAAGGAATTTAAAGGCGGCCCTACCAAATCCTTTCAATACATATGCCCCCCTAATATTAAATGATTTCTGACCCCCGGATTATTGATTATTAGGGGGGGGGACGTCGTTTATTATTAGGGGAAGAGATTACGCATATGTACAGATATAGATATCCAATTCTACAAGTCGGGTATATTGGAATCATGAGTATCCGAGTTTGCTGAGGATTCAACTGGGGTGGTACAAGTCCACTAACCTTCCGGCGCGGGCTGTGCTACAAGACTTTAATTTCATCCTGGATCTCTCACAATTGGATCTCCAAATTCTGATGCATTTCAACTCTACTGGCTACACAAACCCAATACTTCTCAAGACATATACTTGCGCAGAGCCAATACTAGGATCTTCACAGTATGGCCGCAAAAACAGGACACTGAGGGCATTTTTGTGACTTGGGGATCTGTCAAGAAATGGCACTTGCATGATCCCTTAGAAGGACCCATCGTCCATAACCCCGTTGTAACTCCGAGCCCTGAACCTTAAACACCATTTCTCGTCCCCTAAACCCTAAACCCCTGAACCCCTAAACCCTAAACCCCTAAACCCCATTTCTTATCCCTAGATGTTCCTTGGGGCTGCAACCAGCAGCTGGCCGGGCTCCACACCGCTTCCATCTTTTCCTTTGCCCTTCCCCTGCAGGCAATATACTATAGTAGTTTCCATTTTATTCTCCATTATCCCAATATTATACCCTAGTATACTATAGTAACTTCCATTTTTCCATTATCCCTGTATTACCCCAATCTGTAAGCTAAGTTGCTATTCAGGAATTTGAAAGTAGTTCCAGTAATAACGGATATAATGGATTGAGGCTAAGGGTTTAGGAATATTATTGCCAAAGAACGGAGAATCAACTGGAAATTCGAATGGCAAATGCGGTGGAAGCCAGGATTGTATAGGAGCATATATGGGAATGCAATATACCCTTCTAATCCCAACTACTGTGGCTAAGGGTCAGAACTTTTGGATTAGGATTGATCATGACTGCCAAATAATGGGAGAATGAAATGGAAATTGAATGGGAAATCGAACGGAAAACGGTGATATAGTGGTATATAGGGGAATCGGGAAACTACTAGTCTGGTCCCAACAACTGAAGTTAAGAATTTAGAGTTTAGGCATTAGGGATTAGGGTTTAGGGATGAGGGTTAAGGGCTTCGCGGAGAATCCAACGGGAAAAAAGCCTATCACGAAACGGAAGCGGTGGGTGTATAGAGGGCTTCATGGGGGCTTACGGAACTTAGAATGAGCTACCATGATGGAGGGTGCCAGATTTATGACTACAGATCCATATTATGGTAGCCTAATTGGAACTCCTTAACAGCAAGCCAGAAAGCCCTCTGCATTCTGCTAAGTCTGCCACTTTGAGTGAAGCCTACCAGGGAGATTCGCTGAGACATGATAAATCTGCATAGTACAGTAGGGGACTGAGTAGATACCAAAACCTATCATTTTGAGGTCTGCTTGAGGCCCCTTTTGCCAATGTGGTAGAAGGAATCAGGATCATATGTACCCCTATATAACCCCATAATTATACTATGTCCCTATAGAACCCAGGCAATCCCGGAACTGTGTTGGATTTGCGTCATGGTGTTACAGTATGGTTGAACTCGCCAGCATGCGACAATTTTCAAAACAGCGGCCCAATATCGAACCCGACGCATCCTACATGCTGCAAAAAATACTATAGTAGTTTCCATTTTATTTCCCTTATCGCAATACAACACCGATATATCCCCTATATAACATTAATCAAAAAGAGACACAGAACTTTTGGAAACCCTCAAGTGACCAACCACTACCTGAGCCCTGAACCCAAGGCCAACAGCCAGGTAAGGATTCTAGGCTTTGAGGCGTTCCGTCAGCAGGGGGCGCCACAGTAGACCCCTGCATATTATCATCCTTCTCTAGGTGTTCTTTAAAATCGGCCCTGGTTTTTGCAAACCTTCGCATAGCAACAACAAAAGCTCTTCTACAGACCCCATTAAAAGGCGTTGGTGGATGGGAGGGCAATACCCAAAGCCCTGACAACCTCAACAAGGGTTTAAGGGCATATAGGGGTTAATGGAAAACAGAAACTACTATTTAGGGTTTAGGGACCAGGAATCATAAAGCTCCACAGGCACCAGCCTTGTTGGAATCTTTGCCATCTTTGGATTTACCTTTGCCGCCAAATCCTCACCAAGTTGAATTTGGAGTGAAGGCGTGGGGCTAAGGGTAAACGTTCAGGGGAACAGAGTTTAGGGTCTAGAGTCTAGGGCCTCCCAAAAATTTAGAGACAGCTATCCTCGGATAAAACTTAGGGTTTAGGCTTGGGGCTTGAGGGAGTAACAAAAGCTCCCCCTCCAAGATAATGCTAGGACCCGTTAAAGTTTTCAGGCGAGCCCCGCCTAATCCCCAGGTTTAAGGATGAACGTAAGGGTTCATTACAATTACCAATATCATTCTGGGGTCTATTTGAGATACCCTGGCCCTAATTATACAGGGAATCTAGAATCTAGGACCATGCTGGTGGTAGCCATCCCTAGTCTGTAAGCCCCTGTATAAACCACTTTCTAGTCAATTGTCAATCTTCCTGTGTATGAGATGATTCTACATTCTTGGATAATATTGGCAACTATCTAGGCCCCTATGTTGAACCCTAAAGCCGGAATATTATGGTAGTTTCCACTTTCTTTTTCATCATTTTCCTTATATAGCTCCCATTTTTCTTTCAGCCCTTACAATATAAAGACACCCCGCTTCCAAGTCAAAAGAAGTCCAAAGCTCCAGCCTTCGAAGGGCTCTTTGCTATCGCTCTACGATGACAACAGAACAATAGTTTAGCCCAAGAAGAGGCGAATGCCTTCCGCTAACTAAAGCCCATCCCTCAACCCCTATTTACAAATATTTCCCCTTACATATACACATATATATACATAATGGTACGATATTGGATGCAGATGTTACTGTGGGGCACGGCCTTCATCTATACATGTGGCATGGGGAACGCTGGACTCCCTGAACCTCGACACGAATACCTAAACCATAAAACCTCTAAAGCCCGAAACCCTAATAGCTTCAACTCTTTGCAGAGGCTGTTGTGCCGACCGCAGCTTTGGAGTTTCTCACAAGATGCTTACCCGTACCCCTTGTGGGGACTGCTGAGGTTTAGGGTTTGGCGCTTAGGGTTTAGGGTGATTCTGTGGGTCCCTCGGAAGGATGGTATAGAGGATGTTTTGAGACAGACCACCTGCCACCTGCTTTCGAACAATGAGGCCATCTCGTAGAATGGATCCTGATCCTCAGTTAGCAATACACCCGAAGCCTCAAACCCTAAACCTTAAACACTACAAACACAACCCTTAACCCTCCAAACAAGACCCTCAACCCTAAACCCTACACCCTAAACCCTATACCCTAAACCCTTAACCCCAGTACAAGTGCTCAACACTTCTGTCATCCTCCTCGGAAAAGCTCGAATTTCATCAAGAGCCTAAATCTGCCAGGGCCAGACCTCTCCTTTTCCATGTCTCTGCAAAAGTTGATACTACAAGTCCTGCAAGAGCTCAGTATATTTTGACACTGTAACTTCCAAAGTATATACTTTAATGCTGCAGTTCCCAAGGTTTTTGCTTCAATGCTGTCATTTCCAAGGTGTAAGGTACATCATGCTGCATGATCCTGAGTACCTTGTACCTTGGGAAGTACAGTACAGTATTAAAGTATATTGAAGTCATGCAGGATTATCAGTACCAACAGTAGTCATCATGAGTTCCCCTACTTCCCATCTAGCTTAACTGGCCCTTACTATCCATAAATGACCCTCATTTAGGGAGAAGCCTGGGGAGTAGCTTAAGGTGTCGGGGTTGAAACTGCCCCTAACTACCCTAAATCGCTCTCATTATTGGGGAACCTTGGGGGGTTAGTGCAGGGGGTTGGAGGGTATAACTGGCCCTAACTATCCCTGAATTTGGGTCGTATAGGGGGTGGTAGGCGGGAGAAGCAGGGAAACCCATGAAATTTCTTAACACCTGGACCCGAATCTCACTCTTATTGCCCGTCCTTTGTCCATACCTTTCCCCTTTGGTATGCCTTTGCCTCAGAAGGTGCCACAATGGCAAAGGATCGCAGATAACGCGTGAGCTCATGACTTGGGTGGCGATTTCTTGTAATGGGGTGGACCTAGGACCTAGAGCGCCCCCCGAAATACAGCGGGATTCTGCTATGATGTGGCTCGCTATTAGGAGTCACTGAAAGGTCCATTTTCGGAATCTGCCATGTCAGCAACACGAGGATGATCAGCAGAATGACGATGACGATGATGATGATGATGATGATGATGGTGGTGATGGTGCTGGCGATGATGATGAGGATTTCCATGATCATGATAATCTTGATTGCGCCCCTAGTGAACAGGGGTCCACTGATGGAATGGAAAAGAGCACGGACATGTAGTAGATATTGTTAGGGATTACATAGGGGCTACTGCAAGGATCCAGTGCTTTCACTCCTTGCTAATGAAAGGTAAGTTAGTCCCTCTTCCGCCCACGTCTATGGGTTCAGCTGGTGGTAGTGCACGCAAAAGATGCATCCTGTTTGAGAGCTCATCAAAGAGTCAATTCTGCATGTTCGTGAAAATTCTCTCCTTATAGCTAGCATGGAGGAGCTGCATTCACAGCAGGGCATCAACTAGTCACTTTGCTTCTGCACAACACGCGGCTGACTAAACATTCTGCATGACCTAGTATACTAGAGTACCATGAGTCCCTAGGTATAATCTACTCAGGGTCATGCAGTATCTGTCGTGGGGTGCTGGTAGGCGATGTTGCCAGACTCTAGAGCTCACCAGATATTGACCTCTGACGGAGGGTCCCCAATACTTCCTCACAATGACACCCGCCCTGCAGAAACTTTCCCAAGGCTCGGTTTAGGGTTTAAGGGTACACTTTAAGGCCTTCTGAAGCGCCAAATTTCTCATCCAAACTGTTTGCAGAATTTAGAGTTTAAGGTGTGTCCAAAAATGGAAGAGGACAACAAGCTTAGCACACCATCTGTTGAGGCCTACATGATCGGAACGACTGGTTGCAAGCAAGACAGACAGTCTGCATTCCAATTTTGAACGCTCAAGGTTATTCTTTCTTTCCAGTTGAATCATCACTAGCGCACACCTAGGGCCCCAAAAACTCTGTGACGAGCACTCCTTGCATGTCTCTGAACTCCCCACAAGGAAAACCACAACGGCAATCCTTCCCAAGGAGTCCCGAAGGCCTGAAAAATACTGTAAGGGTTTAGGGTTTAGGCTTATTCTTGCCCCGAAGTTGGAGAATCAAATGCAACTTTGGGCTTATCTGCGCTACCCCGTACTATAAACTATACGAGGGATGTGGAACCATAATCTTGGCACTTATGCTAAACTGCTAGCCCTAGACTCTACACCCCAAGTACGCGGCCGAGGCTGCGGCTAAGGTGGGTTTAGGGGTAATGGAGTACATAGGGATTGAAGGCAACAAAACATCTAGAATGTGTTCTAGCCTGTCCCCTGAAAACCAGATCTGAGGGTTCAGGGCTTAGACCCTATGTCAATACAAACTCTAAGCCCCTAAAATCCCTAGTAAACCTCTAAACCCCAAGGCCCCAAACCCTGAACACCATCATTAAACTACGGCGGATGCTCAAAATTTTGCATGACCCTGAGCCCCTCATACCTTGAGAACTATAGTGCTAAAGTCTAGTCGGTATCCCAAACCCTAAACCTAAACCCTAAACCTTTATCCCTAACCCTCAACCCAAATCCCTACACCCTAAACCCTAAACCTTACGGTTTGGATTTTGGGGGGCTTAAGGGCAGGCAGCCTCCGAGGTCTGGCATCATATCGCCTTTAAGACCTCGCACAGGGCTTCTTTCTTTGTTCAGGGGGTTTAGGGTTTAGGGAATTGAGGGTCAAGGGCTCAGAGTTTACGAGGGTTGAGGGTTTAGAGTCTAAATTCCCGAAATGTGGTGGTTTAGGGATTAAGGCTTAGGACGGTTTGGACGCATACAGATTTAAAGGGTTTAGGGATTTACGTTTTAGGGAGAAGGTTAAGGAATGAAGGCTTAGGACGGTGAAGGTGTTAGGAAGTGTGAGTTCAGGGATTTAGGGTTTATAAGGTCTATGTTTGGGGCTGAGGGCTTAGAGAAGTTTTCAAAATGCACCCTTTTGGCCCACATAATGGACTCCATTCAGGATTTTCTAGAATAACCTAGCAACACTCTAAACCCCAAACCTTGATCGATCCACGACGGCGCGTGGGTTTTGGGTGTGAAACGTTCAGACAAGGAGTTTACGACCATAACATTGGCAATGATTCAGGCTTTTACATTACTTCCCCCCTTGATGGGGAATCCGACAGGCTTACCATACAACCCTTATGCAGACATTAGGAACATGCTGTGGGCCACAAGGTGTACGGGTCAATTCAGGTGCAAGGCTTGGGATTGAGGGTACCGGAGTACTAGAGGCCCTGGGAGGCCCTGGAGGCCCGCCTCCCGCCGTCAGCTGGAAATTTTGGGAGAGTAGGTCTGACGCCTGCGTGTTGGTTTTCTAGGTGTGCTTTCGGGTGACAACTATTCCCACCTGGGGGGAGGCTGTCAGAATTATGATCCCTGCTCGGTATCGCCAACATTAAGTAGCGGCCGCGTTGTACCAGTGACCTACAGAGGGCCGCTTTTTCGATGACCTGCCATATCCCTGTAGCGGCACCCGACTGGGTTGCAAGGCTTAGCCTTCTGAAGGTTCATAATTCACCCTGAACGGAAGTAAAGATACCACCCCCGAAAAATGTTCAAGGTACATAGGTTACTTTAGAGTTTAGGTGTTAGAGGGCTTCCAGGAGAGCTTGCATCTCTTTTCGATGCCTGAAGTAGTATGGTCATTCCTGAGACGTCTATGGAACTCATGGTGGCGCAAGTTTCCCCCCATCAACCATCTCCCAAACTTGACGAAACCCTGAACCTTAAAACATATGGTAGTTTCCCAAAATAGGGGAACTCCCATTTACACCCCAAAATACTATAATTCCTTATTATGGGGACCCCCCAAAAAGTACCCCCGACTGTTGGGAAACTTACGCAAGCTTGCCAATCTTTCCAGGAACCCTAGGTTTTGACCCATCCAAACCTATGACCCATTAGAGATCCTACCCCAGATTCGCTGACACACCAACACCCATGAGAAACCCAACCTCGAATGCTCCTAAACCCCTCCCAGCCCCCCAACCAGCCCCCCCTACGGTTGATTCCCAAAATCCCTGATAACCTCAAATACCTAAGCCCTCGGACTTTTGGCAGGATCATGCACCTAGAGGCATGCAGGATTTGGTCCATCTGCCGTTAAACCCCAAGGCCCTAAGCCCTCAAAATCCTCGTGCCCTGTAGGCCCTCAACCCCTGAACCCCAAACCATCACCGCCTCGAAACCTCAAACCAAACCTAGAACCCGAATCCCGACAACCTGAAACCCTAAATCCCTAAATACACAAACACTAAAACCCTTAACCTCAAGCCCTTAGCCCTGAACCCTAAAACCCCAAACCCTATATTTCTCTTCAAAGTCTTCCTTTCAGCCCTGCTCGTGACCTGAGGCTCCGCCTTTGGAGGAGCCAACCATGCCTGCAGGAGCTTGAGAGGTCTAGGATGTTCGGGCTTTAGGATCTTAGGGCCTCAGGATTTTTTTGGTTTTAGGGTTGAGGGCTTTTGAGGTTTTGGGGCTCAGGGCCTGAGGATTTTAATTTTAGGGTTTGGGAATAACGGGGGGGCCTCTGGAGATCCATGTATCTGTGTGGCGTCTGAGTGTTTTGCAAAATCGAGGGGGCCCATAATGACGCCGATATACCATGATCCGTATCATAGAACTCTCGAAAAGGGGGCCGTTATGGGCCCAATGCACATATAGAGGTGTACGCTACCCCATGCTACTTTACTGTTCAATCTAACGAATGTATAAACATACAAACCTACGCAATACGTCTCCTAAACCCTACACCCTGAAGGTTCATCCACAGTGCTTTATAGGTTTCCCGGCTTGTTTGCGGCAGGCTGCAAATCATGGCTTTGTACTAGTAGGGAGCCCATTGCTGTCACGATCCCAAGGAAGGCAGTTAAACTGCCCAGATAAAGCTATAGTCCCCCTTAAGTAGACAGAATATGGCTTTGGGTATGTTACCATAAGATCCCCATATACCCCATATTCTATCTACTTACGGGGGACTATAAGGATGGGAGTGCTTAGCCACACACTATTTACGGTTTAGGGTTCAGACAAAACCTTAACTCCTAACCCCTAAAGCCCCCTAATCAAACTTCCAAGGCCCAGTCCCTACACCCCTGAGACCCCTGAACCCTGGAGTTTCAAAACTTCCTAAGAAACCTACACCGGAGGGTGCAGGTCTCAATGAGGGATACAGGATCACCCTATCTAACCCATCCAACCCCCTATATACCCTAAAACCCCTAAATCCATTAACAACCCTTCACCATAGGTCCTCCACGCACTACACTCTCACACCTGCCTGGAAGCCCAGCTTTCATATTGCCACCTCGGCAACGGCTCTAAAAGGGAAAGGCTTTTATGGGCTTATGATTTCAGGTCGCAGGTCAAGGATTGCAGGTTTTCGGTTTTAGAGTTTGGGGTTTAGGATTCACAGCTTGGGGTCTGAGACGTAAAAGTGTTAGGGCTTCAGGTTTGGGGTGGGTATATAGGGATATGCAGGGCTATTTAGGGTTGGCTATGGGACTGTGCAAGGATTCAGAGGCTTGAGGGTGTAGACAATGCCAAACTAGTAAACCAGTATGGAACCTGAAAAAAGGCCCCATAGCATTAAGACAGCTGTCCCTTTTGGTTGAAAGCCATTTGGGTTCTCGATTGGTTGAACCAGGTGACATTTTATCGGCAGCTCCGCACAAAAGACTCTCCCTGCCTTACTCTGATATAACCCAATGACTCTCTCCCTCTCCTCTCTCTCTTTTTCTCTCTTTCAGGGCTGTGGGGGAGGCCGAACCGCCCCCCAGGCATTGCATCAGCCCGCCAGCGTGTTCTTGGACGAAAGTTGTAGCTGTGTCGAGGAAAGGTTAACAGTTGACTGGCTCGCCCCCCGTCATATTCTTCTGCCCCCTTCCTTCCCTGACCAGTCAAATTTTCCCACATCTAAAAACACGTAAGGTGCAAAAAGTGAACTGTTCTGCTCGTCCTCCTCCTCAAAGAGAACTTTATAGTGCTACCAGAGAATCTCTCTCTCACTCTCTCTCTCTGTCTCTCTCCTGCCTCGCTCTTGGACCTCGGACAATTTTGTAAACACACATATCCTTCTTTGACATACTGTGTCCAAAAAGAAGACGCAACATTGCTCTACATTGGAGAGTACAGTCAGTCAAGCAAGCAGCAGGCACTTTGTTCCCTCTATTCACTCCACTATGGTCTCGCTGGCGCAAGAAGAAGAACGCAGGCACCCTGAAATGTCCTTCGTGTTCTTGGCCCCTAGTACCCTGGGAGGAAGAGTACACATGTTGCAGATACATGAATACGGTAATTCATACAACAAATGGTGCAAATGTTGCTTTCTAGGATCCATTGTAGACCACATTCAGCCGAAGGGCTTGGTTTAGGGTTTATGGTTTAGGGTTCGCGGACCGCCGGAGTCTACAAACATCAGGCGGGAACCCCTCCCAAAATGCATACTACATGGAATGGAGCCAGAATGAATTCTATTGGAGGTACCCTATACTCTTCTATGACTATGAATATCGGGGGAATCTGGGACCTTAGTAATGGAATTTGTTGCGGGCTTCAAATGGTTTAGGGTACCCTTTTCCTACTGTTCAGCTTTAATGAGGAGACCTCAAAATGAAAAGGGGAAAAGGGTGCTACTGGCCTACCTGGCTGAGCTCGCAGCAGCAAGCCCTCACATTTACCGGTGATCACACCGCAAACTTTCTGTTTGTGGGCTATGTAGCGGCCTATGTACGGAGAATAAGGTGTTGGGGTGGACAATACCAGAGTTATGGAAGGGTTAGAGGTGGATAAGAGTGATTTAAGAAAGATCACGTTTTACGTTAAACACAATATAAGTCACTGTATAGCCACAATTTCATGCTACTCTCCATCTTGTGTTCCGGTTGATTTTACATGATTGGCGATTTGCACGCATCGAACCGTAACCCTACATACCCTCTTGAAGGGGTCTACTGGAGCTAGTCCATGTTTTGGGAAGAGGTTTATGGGGCTTAAAGTTTACAGGGTTTAGGATTCATAGGGTGTCGGGTTCATGGTGCATAGGGTTTGCTGGTCTTAGGGTTTATGGTGTATAGGCTGTTTATGGCTTGAAGGATTTAACCTTTAGGGGGTGATGGCTCAAACCGTCTGGCCCGTCAAATTCGCAACCAAGGTGCCTTGCAGCATGCTGTCACCGCCCCGCATGCCGCCTTGGCACGCTTCTTGCCACTGCCACTAATGCCCGTTGATGTTGAAGGTCAAGCTTCGGCGGACAGATTAAGTTGCTCATTAGGAATTGAAAGCAAATGAAACAGGAAACCCTATTGCTGACTGTATATACATACTATCATAATCCAATTTAAGATCCTCCCCCAATGAACCCTGACCCTAAATAGTAGCTTCCATTTTCTTTTCCCTTATCCCAATGTATCCCCAATATGTCCCCTATATAACCTTAACAGGAGCCCAACCTAGGGCTGGTATGGAACTGCCCTCTGCGGGCCATTAAGGAATACTGAAGCCAAGTTTGGCTTCTGTTGTTGACACAGCACACACGCTTAGAGTTCAGGGTTTAGGTTTTTGGGGTCTGGGGTTCTATAGCAAGTCTACCGTATTCCATCTTGAAACCTCACAACCGAATATGTACTCTGCGCTCCTCGTCCTCTCTCCCGTACATGTAATGCAATCCTGCCTCTAGTTCTGCTTCCAGGGACAAGGGCCATCAGAATAGCGTAATTTAGGCACTCACCACTAACTGCAACCACAAGGTACAAGGTAATGAATGCCATTAGGCGAGGGCCAAACCACAAGAATACCTAAAGCACAGTTGTGACACTGATGATCTACTTCCAGTCCACCAGACACAAATGGAAAACCTAATTGAGAATGGAAAGGCCACCTAGAGCTACACAGCAGTTTACAGGGTGTATAGTGTTGAAGCTTGAATGTTTACCTATACTAGTTGGTCGTCCCCAGGTTGAGCATCGCCCCAGCAGACAGTACCTTGTCCAGGGTGCAAGAAAGATTCGCAAAAGCCCTTAAAATACAACCTTTTTACTCTTATTGCCTGATGTTGCCCCACAATCCTAGCTAATTCTACAGCAAGGTACCCGAAACAGGAACTGCAAGAGATGCCACTCCCTCCCCCAACTAACATGGCATTCCCCCAAAACCCTTATGAAGTTTTAAATCCTTTCAGGGGCGATACCTAGACCCTGTACCCTAAACCCGAAACCTTGTACGGGAGGCGCATCATGCCTGTCCTGAATGGAAAAATCAGCCCGACAATTCTGTACAGACCCCTTAACCCTAAACAGATGAGCCTGCGGAAGACAAGTACCAACAATCACATCTGAAATTATTGGGGGGGTCGGGGGTGAGTTGTGAAAGCCTATGGTCGCCCCTTTGGGTCTGTTGCAATACGACCCCTACAATTCAGGGTACCCCAAACAGGGACCATAATCTTGGCAACCTACCAGCTAGGTGTAAAGACTCAGTTCTGAGGCTGGTGCCCATAGGCCCTTTTCCCTGAGCCAAGAAGCTGGGGCTTTGGGTTTGGGGCTTGAACGAGGGTTGAGGGAGGCTTGCTTTGTGGGACCCTGGGGTTACTGCAGGATTCGGTAACCAAGCTCCAAAATAAATGGTTATAATAGGGATGTAATGGGCTTACTAGGGGGATATAACATATTACCTAATTCTAGGGTCCCTCAAAGTGGGTTCAGGGTAGGGTTCAGGTCGGAGTCTTGCGCACATTTTGTGCGAGTTTCCCATTTTGCTTCTGCCCTATACAACACGTGTTCACCCGGACTTGAGTGTTTAGGGTTTAGGCTTCAGAGCTTAGGGCTCCTGGAAAAGGGGTTTATGTCCCCCTTCCTACATGGTAGTTTCCATAAATGGGGGGCCCCAATATAGACCCAAAAATAGGACGAGCCTCGTTCGCGGGACCCCCCCAAAAGGACCAGTAACTTCCGGAACTCCCATACTTGCATGCTTGTGTGATATGTATATATATATATGTATATATGGGCATGTGGTTTCCCCCCCCCTCCCTTGAATTTTTTGAGTATCCACATTCGTAAGCCTACAAAAATTGAGTAACCCTTGAAGAAGCAGCAGGTAGCGGTGCAACACGTCAAACTTGTATACATGGGCAGGTATGGGTGGCCTCCTTCACTGCATAGTTTTGTGTCTGAACACAGCCATTTAAAGCTTACAGGGCTTCTTCATCTCTTTGACTAGAGTGACTAGAGTGCATTATATGATTATTGCACTCCATCTTTCGAAAAGAAAATATTCTTAGGGAATCCCAGTCCCTACCATCTGGGTGAAGTACATTCAATGTTTGGTGTCCTCCTTCTCTATTCTCTCAGGTTCCAACGAGTCTGAAATTTGGTCTTCTTTTGAGCAAGAATCGAAACCATCTCAATACTTCCAGTATTTACTTTTCCTCAATCTGAGCCATACCTGTAACATTCGAGTGGTTTCCGAGACATACTATATGTGTTTCAACTTCGAGGAAGCACTTTCTCTACTACTAAAAACCTCAACGGAATTGGTTAAGAATTTGCAAGATGCTCTGGTTATGAGCTCCTCATAGTCTCTTACAGGAATCCCTTATTGAATATGCTTCAGACTTATATGAAGTCGCAAGTCCTGAGCTTCTCAGTCTCTGTTTACAAAAGCCTTTACGTACTACCTTGGCTTTGAATGACACCCCCCCCCCACCAAAAATTGTGTTTCAAATCTAGAAATTCTGACGTCCAAGGTTCTTGTTATTCAAAATAGTAATCGCTTACTACTTGCGCTGCAAATTCTAAACAGAAAATGTGAAATCCTCTTCCCCTTGTCTTCTATATTGGAGACCATGAGAATATTCATGACAAGGGGCTTAGAAAGAAGAAAAGAAGCCCAAGACTTGAGAATTCGTATTTCCGTTTACAGCACACTCAATAAGGAGCTTATACATAGACAAATGGGAGAAGAGGAGCCCAGCAGCGCAATAACTATTTAACGCCCAAACCAACCACTAACTCACTATTTCGGCTACCGGGCGAACCCAACCTCTGCTCCAAAATAAAGATATAAGAGGAACAAGTGATTTGAGAGAAGTGGAAGCTCCAGTTCTTTGCATGTGTTTTCTCCGATCCTTTTGATCCCGTACAAATTCAATAGGATAAGCTGGAGCTTGAGCTCTCTCCTCCTTTGGAGAAGGTTTTACGCTCCTAATTAAGACACACCTTTGTCTGCATAAAGATATACCAAATCTAAAATACCATCAACACTTCTTTTTTCGCTAGAAGATAAGGGGTTTGGTGACGGTGAAAATGAGCCATGATACGAACACGTTACTGGGTTGGTTGCTAGAATCAGGAAACCTACTGGTTACTATATACCCATATCATGGCAACATGATTTAAGTGCCTTTAACAGCAACCCAGCTTAACAAGGAGCCCCTTTACACCCAGGCTCTGAGCCCTAACCCCGCTATCCTAACTATTCCCTTGCAAACCGCAATGCTGATGGCGGCTCAGACGAGACACAAAAACAAACGAGCGCCACCCACTCAAATGCGGTTTAGGGACCAGGGTTGATGGGAGTTTCTCAAAACGGGCCCTCCAACAACCAGAAATCTATGCCCAAGATTGAAACAAAGCTCCGTTTTAGGGATCCACTCCCCTAGCTCCCAACCCTAAACCTTAAACGCTGCGTAGAATTTAGAAGCCTAAACTCTGAAACCTGAACTCTAGACCCTAAACCATAACGCGCGCCCCCACTTTGGCCAATCTCCTCCTGCCTGCGGAGGCATGCCACCTTTCATGCCGCCCATCTGGGTTGGGCCCATGTTTGGGCCGCCTGTCGCACGGAGGGTTTAAGGTTCAGGGTTTAGGTTTAAGCGGCTCGGAGCCTAAATTAGGATTTGGTAGTTAGGGGTTTAGGGTTAAAGGGCCCTAGGCCTTAGGGTTTAGGATCTCCCAAGCAGTCAGGCCGGCTATGCCTCAAAATGGGATTCCCCCCCACAATAGCTTGCACCCTGGCTATACGACCTCCCCCTAAGGGCCTGATACCTCTTGGGGGCCCTGATAACACGGATTATTGCATTTTGGGGTCTATTTTGGACAATGAAATGCCATTGGAGACTTGTGACTGGGCCATCGGCTTTGTGTAATTGCAAGCATGGCTATCACTGGCATGACTACTCTACAAGGTTCGTCCTTGAGCTGTTCTTCAGGTTATCAAATCGTAGTTGCTCAAAGTACCTGTCCCGAATACGACCAAGAGGGTCGACTGGGCGCTGCTGACACCAAGCTCAATGCCTAGATACTGTCACTATCATTGTTGTTCTTGTTATTGTTATGGTTATTGTTGTTACTATAGTTGTTGTTATCTATTTTGTTGTTCTAGTGATTCTTCTGACTCTCACCCGTGAAAACCCCAAGCCCTGAGCCCATGCCATTGCTGGCAGGCACTGGCCTGGCGCCATGCCCTTGCCAGGGGACTGCATGCCGCCAAACTGCTGGGCTCCTTTGCCGCACCTTGGCAGCCTAAACCCTAGGCGACCCAAGGGTCCAGGACTTAGGGTTTAGGTCTTAAGGCTTTAAACCCTCAACCCTCAAACCTAAACCCTCAACCTTGACCCTTGGCTTGAGTTTTGGAGCTCTCTCTTCTGGATTGCTGTTGGGGAGATTGAATAAAGTTACCATATCAGGGGAACCATATGAATTGAGATCTTAGCAACTTAAACCTTATCAGCAACACAGTTTTCTCAAGAGCGGGTAGCTTACAAGGCTTGCGTGCTTCCGAGGTTTAAGTCTTGAGCTTCGGGGCTTCTGATCGGGGCCTAAATTTGATTTATCCATGACAGAAGCACTCCAGAACAAAAACTTGTACTATTGCAGGCTGCCAGTCGTCGGTTTGAGTTGGTGATTGTTGCATGCGCGAATGATACCGCGGACAAAACCATGAAGCATACCTTTCACAAGGCTTCAGCTCCTGAGTATTACCTGATGGGTGGCAGGAAAAATTACACATCACGACAGAACATAGAAGCAGAAGTCATTCCAGAACGGCGTGCTTCTGAAAATGACAATGACAACAACAGAACTGTGATCTTTTTCATGCCGCTGAACCCAAAACCCTCAGCCTCGTGAGGGCACAACCATCCAACTGGGGCCGCCGCCCACCCATGCCTGCCGCGAGGAGCATTGGGTCTAGCAGCTCTATCTCAAATCGGGGGCCACCCTAAATCCTAAGCCTTGAATACGCAGTACCTTCTCAGCATTTAACGCAGGTATACAGCCAAAACTGGAACTTCGGAAATACAACATCATAAGGGCAGCCAGAGAACCACAGAAACATCCACCAAAAGTCTCTTTGGGCCTCCCACTTAAGAACTGCTGAAATTACCCAGCAATGATGGCAAATAGGAACCCTCGTAATTCCCTCTACTAACAAGCTTTCCCAATATGCTGCCAGCATTTCATGGGGAATTTTCTTTGATTCCTGGGGGGGTGTATGATTAGGGGGAGGGAGTACCTAAAGTCGAACCTCATGCCCACAAACCTATCCTACACCCAAAGGCCTCCACCCTTCTGTGAGAACCCTCCACCCCAAGCTGAAACTTCAGCGTCAAAACCTCACCCTAAAGCAGCCCTAAGATCCTACGGAACCTTCAAGCCTAAGCCCTAAGGGCCTGAACCCTAAGCCATAAATTTTAAGCAACAAGAACCGACCTGGCCCGCAACTGGCAAGGCTGCCAAGTCGCGAGACAGCTCAGACCAATGACTCCACCAACCCACAAAGACACCTCTAGACCTCTCAAATACCCATTATTGTGGCCTTTTTACCGCAGATACTGGGCATCAAGTCCTTTATTGCGGGCATTTGGGAGGTCTAGTCTAGGCCCCTCTCCAGACCTCCATCAAATCTGAACAGTAAAGCGCCAAGCACAGAAGCACCAACACTTTATAACCTTGGACCCCGATCAATGGTTGCCGCACACGCAACTTAGAGCCTCACCTCCTCAACCCGACATCCCCTAGAGCCCCGTAACCTCATGCACTTAAATCTCCGGAGCCCTACTCCGCACAACCCCCCTGAAGAAACCTCCCCATATATATTATAAGACATTAAAATATATTATGGCATAGTATAAGACGGTATAGTATACTATAGTACATACTAACATATTCTAGGTATATTCTAGGTACATGACAGTATATTGTAATATATTATATGCCCAGCCCCACCTTGCATTCCTTGCATCATGCCCTTCATTTGCTGCATTTCCATGGGGTTCATGCCGGCCATGCCGCGGCCCTGGCACTTCATAACATAGGGAATACAGTACTATATTTGGGTTATATTACACATGGAACAGAAAATGGAAACCACTATAATGGGTTATATAAGGATTATAGGGAAAAGGGGTTATACAGGGATAATGGAAAAGAAAATGGAAACTACTATTTAGGGGTTTGACACTCCCCAGTTGTCGGACACAATTCTCGGGGCAAAGGTCTGCGCAAGTACTCGTCTGGGTTGGGTTAGGGTTGGGTCTTAGACGGGGTTAGGAGTGCATGGCTTACGTTTTGGTGTTCCGGTTTAAGGTACACGAAATTGGAGCGGAAATCAAAGCAATTTGAGATTACATTCTACTGCGACCATTTGAGGGAAGGTCTGGCGAGGTGGTTAAAATTTGCCCAGCACGCTCAAAACTTTGTGTCTCAACACATTGGGCACGAAATGATCAGGGAGCCTAGACAGCGGATTACAAGAAAGGGGGGGAGAGGGATACCAGAAATGCTGCATGACCCCAAGTACCCCAAACCCCTGGAATTTTGGTATCACCGTATAATGAGGTTATGAAGGACTTTTAACATCAACAGAAGCTCTGAAGGCCAAATCCCTCACAGCCCTAAACTAAAACCCTCAAACCCTGAATCAAAAACGCTGAACCCTGAATCTAAAGCCCTAGACCCTGAACCCCAAATCCAAAACCCGAAACCCTAACACCCCAAATCCTAAATCCAAAGCCCAGAAAAACTAAAACCCTTAAATCCTAGACCCAAAATCCCAAATCCTAAACGAAAAATCCCAAATCCTAAAATCCCAGACCCAAAACCCAAACACATCAAATCTAAGCCCAAACCCTAAAACCCTAAAACCCGAATCCATAACCCTAGACCCTGAATCCTAAATCCGAGACCCAATGCCCTAGAAACCCCAAACCCTTAAAAACCAACACCCTAATTAAACCCTAAAACCTTAAATGCTGAACCCAAAACCCTAGACCTTGAACCCCAAGCCCGAAACTCCAAACCCAGAAACCCTGAAACAAAAAGTCTGATCCCTCCGAACTCATAAAGCCTGGTTCATCTGACAACCGCCGCCGCCGCCGCAGGCTTGCCTGAGAGCTTGCGAGGGGGGCTTACGGGGCTGTAAGGGTTTAGGATCTGGGGTTTGGGCTTCGGGATTTTAGGGTTTTTAGGGATTTGAGGTTTGGGCTTCGGAGGTTTAGGGTTTAGAGGCCTGGGGTTCATTTGGGAGTTTTGACGGGGATGGGGCGGGATGTTCAAGGGTATATGGGGATGTCCAACCCTACACCCTTAACCATTTCGTGTCTTTTCGCGTTCATCTTCAGGTTCAGCCCGAGTCCCCAGGCTTTACAAAGTTGATCCCTGCCTGTAACCCCACTTACCTACAGCTTTATGGGTGATACCTGAGCACCCTAAACCTGAAACGCTGAACCCTGAACTCTGAACCCTAAAACCTAAGCTGCTAATAAGGGGTAGTATTGGCTTTCGGGCTTGAGCTTCACACTTTGGAGTTTAGGGCTTTCTTCTTGGGACCAAGTGAGAGCATCTTGGATCCTTGAATGTTGAGGGGCTTGGGGCCCAAGGCCTGAAATCATGGGTACGGATCATGCTCAGCAGGCGGCTTGAGAAATATTGTGGTTATATTGTTATATTGGGGCAATTTTGGGGTTCTATTGGTAGAGTTCAAGCCATCCCTCCAAGTTTGTTTTATCGCTTTTAGTGCCAGTGTTAGTCGTCGTTTTCAGCTATTGTGCTACCTGGTAATATTACCAATGTTGTTCTTGAGCTTGTTACTACTCATTGCTATGAAGGAAGGCGTGTAGTACGTAGGTACCTCATCGTTTCAACCAGATCTGCACTGTGGTAATTTGTTATTCTAGAGGGTATAACGCGTACAGCACCCACACCCAAAACGACTGAAACGAAGATTCCTTCTGTGCTACAAACCTGTTGTCACCACGTGAAACCTAAACTTTGAAAATCCGGATCTCCTACACCTGAGCGCGGCAATCCTAAAGAGTTTCCCTCTTGGCCCTTAACATTCTCTCATCTAGGCACTCTTACCCGTTCAGTTGGGCGCGGATGATTCAGCTGCAGCAGCACTGGCAACAGCAGTGGCGGTAGCAGCAAAGTAATGCCGAGTAGCAACAATATTAGGTGTTGTTGTCGCCATTGCTTTTATCGGCAAAAATGAGTAATGGTAGTAGCATTGGCACTTGTGATAATGGTAGTAGCAATAGCGGTCGCAGTAAGAATAGCAGCCGGAGTAATCAGTAGTAGTAGTAGTAGTAGTAGTACTAGTAGTAGTAGTAGTAGTAGTAGCAGTAGCAGTAGCAGTAGCAGCAGTAGTAGTAGTAGTAGTAGTAGTCGTAGTAGCAGTAGTAGTAGTAGCAGTAGTACTAGTAGTAATAATAGCAGTAGTAGAAGCAGCAGCAGGAGTAGCAGCAGCAGGAGGAGGAGCAGCAGCAGCGGCGGCGGCGGCGGCGGCGGCAGCAACAGGAGCAGCAGCAGCAGCAATCGCCATAAGCAAGGTCAAGAATGCCAACACCTGGCCATTGTTCGAAAACCCAAACCCTAAACTCTAAACCGCCCAAGCCTCCTAAACCCTAGATGAACTTTCGCCCCCATAAGGATGCCTCTGCAGCTGCTGCATCTGCAGCTCTTGGAATTGCTGGGCTTGCGACCCCGTCATGCCTCCAGGAAACTTCCAAATTGGGGCGTGGCGCGCGTTCGGTTTCAGAAAACTAGGCTTACAGGAAACAAAACCTCCCACACATCTTACTAAAACGACTTTCAAACCATAACCACGCTGCATGTGTCAACATATTAGAATGCGGCTTCAGCCACATGATGTTACACACACACACACACAGAGCTCTAACTGCTTTTTGCACCCAGCATACCATCTTCATACCTGCTGGTTCTGAGCAAAAGCGAAGCAGAAAATCTTCAGCTATTCTTTGGGAAGCGCGATGTCTACGACGACTCCTCACGCGAATCGCACTTACGAGACCTCTCATATGAGCATGCCCGCAAACAAAGAAGACCACAGTTTCGAGCCGCTCCCATATCTGTACCCCACGATGATGTCGAATCGTGATCTCTCCTGGATCTACTGGCACGTCAAAACTGGATCGTGCAGAGAGAGAGTTACAGTTGTCCTAGAGTCATAGTACTCTTTGGCCATTTCTGAAGACGCGAATGTTTTGAATTGGTTCAAGGCTTTCAAAGGAATCCAGAAAGGCAACAATGACCCGAATCCCTGCTCCCCTAGCATAAGCTCTAGGCCCCCAAACCCAACCACCGAAACCAAAACCCTAAACCCCAAACCCCAGAACCAAACCCCAAAACCCTCAACCCTAAAACTAAAGCCCTAAATCCGAAGCCAAGCATACATCTGCCTTGGCCCATGCAACCGCCCATACCTTGCCCCATGCAGCCTGGACCAGGTCAGGCAGCTGGCAGCGGTATAGGGTAGGGGTTTAGGGTCCTCAGGGGTGCAAAATCTTGCCTAGCTCCAGGGTTCCTGAAATCTCCCTTCAACAGGCTATAGGGCGGGCTTGAGGCTTAGGGATCCAAATAGCCCCAAAAATCTGGTATGTCTGGACTTTGGGCCCAATGTAGGTATTACTTATAGACTTGGATGTTCAACTCTGGCAGTCTGTTCATAGCGGCAGCAAGGCAATCTCCAACATCGATTTCCCACACCACAAAACTCCGCGCGCTTCCTAAAACCTACACCCTAAAGCCCTAAACCCTAAACCTTAAACACTAAACCCTAAGCCCGATGCACCCTCCCCGGCGCTTCACGGTATCAAGAGCACTCCCTAGATCCTTGCAAGAGCAATTTCAGCATTAGCCCTCCAAGATCTGAATTTCGCAGCTAGCCTATGCCCTTTATGTACGCTATATAACCCCATGTAAACCCTGTAAACCCTGCACCCTAAATTGACCAGTCCAAAAAGAGAGGCCCTTCTGGGAGGATTCTAGTATTTTGGGGGCTATATGGAGGTTTCCCAAAATTAGGTGTACCTTTTTGGGGGTAAGGACTATAGTATTTTGGGGTCTATATTGGGGTCCCCCTATCACGAAAACTGTCGAATTCCCTTTGAGACGGCACCTCCAGAGCCTTGGCCCATCCCCTGGCGCGGGAGCTTGGTGATTTTGGGTTTGGGGTTTAGGGGTTTTGGGGGTTTGGGAAGCAGAGAGCCCAATCTATGCCTTAAGCAAGGAAGACACCTCAAATAATATTAAGATCCCTAATATGGTTTAGAGGAATTCCTTAATCGAGGGTATTGGGCCATGAGAGCCCGAGTCCCTATTGCTATAAAGAATCCTGTGCACAGAGACATAAGGAAACCCATACCCCAAACTTGTCTCTTCTGAGCAAGGAATGAAGGAAACTAGTTTCCATGTTATTGTGATTCCTTGATTCCCTGCTAACCAGAGCTAGGAAACAGCATGAAGGATCCCTAGACCCCAAACCCTGGACCCCAAAGCCTGGACACGAAACCCCAAACCCTAAAACCTAAACCTTACAACTTATGCCCTAAACCGTGTGGGCGTCTGGCCCGGACTGGGAGGCAAACAGTTGATTGGTTAGACTCTACAAGTAGCTTGCCAAGCCTGTGTTTGAAGCTTGGGGTTACAATGCTTTAGGGTTTAGGCTTTTGGGCTGAAGGTTTAAGCTTTCGGCTTTTCGGCTTAAGGGTTTTAGGGTGTCAGGATTTGGGGTAACTTTCCTGATGGAGATTCTCGAACCTGGGGGCTTTTTAGGGATGGATGGGGAGTACCCCAAATCCTGGGCATCTTCATTCTGGGCTTTATAGTGTTGCTTTTAAGGAACTTGAAAATGTTACCATACTCTGGGTACATAGTACTAATAGGGTTTCCTGATTATAGTAGCTCAATTTACATGGATTCCTCCTTTGCAGCGAAGAAGAGACAGCTGGGCTGAACATTTTCCTAAGGGTCCAAGGCAGTCAAGAAGGATGGAGGCAGTAGTGGTCAGGGCAAAGAAAGCTGCTAGAACCCTTGTTTAGCCGAGTTTGGAAGATCCTGTATTGACGAAAGTATCCTAAACTTGCGGAGTTTTTGTGTTAGAGTATACTAAGGCCATTGAGGAGCTTTTTGGTGGTCCTAGGTATAGGTTCCCATGTCTTGGTCTCAAGCATTTCATGCTTGAGGGTTTATAGGGCTTAGGGAGCAGCATTCAGGTTATAGGATAAAGGGTTTAAGTTTAGGGTTCTCATGTTACAAAAAGCCCCTGCCTGCATGGGGAATTGGCCACCACCAGCACCACCCTGCATTCCCATGCCGGCATCCTGGCCGTTCGCTTCTTTTTTGGGGCAGCTTTTGGGTTCTGGTCTGAGCGGCTCAAATTGGCGGGTTGATTGTTCCAGCTGCAAGGGCCGAATCAAAAAACAAACATCCCAACCATGCAGGTCAACTATGCAAGAATGTAGGATTTAGGGTTTTGGGTCTATGGGCTTAGGGTCAGATATTCTGTTTAGGTGCCTGTCGGTTAAGTGATGCTCGAGGGGTCGCTCTGCTACAAAGCCAACACGTAAAGCAGTTGCGTTTCTCCTTTTTTTCTTGTTTTGTTCTCGAAAAATTGGTGACTTAAACCCTGCCTGCAGCCCCCATAACCTACAGTACATGAACTACTAAACTGTAATAACCTACAGTATATGAACTACCAAATTGTAGGTAAATGGGCTACAGGCAAGGTCTACACCCTGAATCCAGACTGCTACCTTGTGATCCCTTTGGGCAACACCATGCGCGGCCGCCAGTTGTCAACCTAGCCTAGGTAGGCAGGTATGGGGGTTGAGAGGTGTTAAAGCTGGGTTCATATAGGGTTTGTGGGCTTAGGGTCTAAGGTTAAGCGGCTCGGTAGGTGTATGGGGAAAAGCTGGCATTCCGTATCTTATAGGACTTACCAATAGACAGCGGGATGTTTCCTAGTCATAACTTGTGTTTTTTTCCCTACCTGGTGTCCAAATCCAGACCCTTCAAACTGACAAATCCACTATATGATCCCAAATCTCCTTTCATTTTCGATTCCTTTCCATTTGAGTCACCATTGTTCAAGAAGTACCCTAAGCCTTACAGTAACCTCCGAAAACCTGTCTTTGCTCCAAGACCCGGATTGCGGCACCCAGATCCTATATCCTAAGCCCTAAACCCTAAATGGTTGTTTCCATTTTTCCAGTATCCCTATAGAACCCCATATAACCATAACCCCTATGGAACCCCTATGTAGCCTCAATCCCAATTTAGGGCTTAGGGTTCCGTGCATCAGCTGCCTGCATCTGCTGCATGCCCTGCATGTTCTGCAGCTGGTTCATGCCCTGCTAATGTGGACCGTGATTAATGAAACCCCTCCCCTTAATAGGGATTATAATGAGGATCCTACTCTTCAGGCCCTGAAAAGGAGAGGGTTCATTAATCATGGGTCTGTCTACTTTAAGCGTCGATGATTCGGAAATGGGGCCAGGGTTGGGTTTAGGGTGGCCATGTTCCGAACATGTCAACACCTGAAGTAGTAATTCGCCCACTTGAGATTTTGGGGATATTACCCCCAATAATTCAATATTGGGTGTTTCATGCAAAGGCCTACCCTAACCCTAAACCCCTGAACCCGTAAACCCTAACCCAGTTACCCTTGGAGGTTTCAAGGTCTGAGGGGCTCAGGGGCTTGGACCCTACAATTCAGACATCTCTTTTGCCGGCTTTGAAGAGGGAACGGATAAGGCAAAGAAGGGTTCAGAGTTTAGGGGCTGAGGGGTTAGGGTTTAGAGGTTTGCGGTTTTAGGTTGTTAGGGCTTAGTGGTTTTTACAGGGGGGAAGAAATCAGAGAAGACACTTTCTGGAGAGCCTATAGCTAATCCGCTTACAGGGGTTTGGGTTTAGGGCTTAATAAGGTTTAGTGTGCAGGGTTTGTCAATGCTAATGCCAGACCCAGTCAACAAAGCAGTCACTGACTTCAAGGTAAGGCACTTCATCCTCAACCTTAAACCCTACCGAGACCTCCCAGATACCCATAATAGTAACTGTTAACCCCACAGGCTGGGTATATCGGTTATTATCTTAAACCCTACACTTTTACTATTTTGGGAGGTCCGGTGCGCCCTGCCGCTGCGACTTAGGAACCTAGGGCCCGAAAGCACCCCAAAAAGAAATAAGGGATCACTTCTGGGGGTCTAAGGGATGACCATCTCGTGGTTCAGGGAGTCCGGTTTCCAAAAACTTTTTTATGACCGTATAACAAGGATTAGCATTGGGGTCCATGGGGCTCCCTCATGGAAGTCCTCATACAGGAGCTCTTGATGACGCACGGCGAGGGCAGAACGAACAGGAACAACAAAATGGTCGTTTGCTCATGAAGATGTCAATTGCAACAAATTGCTTGACCTAAGAGGTACCATGCAAAACACGTCCTTCTGTTCGGAAGAAGTCAGTCTTCGCAGCTTCCCGCAAACAAACACTCCAGAATCCAAGTCTTCGTCACATGTTCTATTTTCTTTTCCATTTAATTCTCCATTATTGAGGTTGCTGCCCCTAAACCCTACACCCCAAATCCTAAACAGTAGTTGCCATTTTCGTTTCCGTTCCTATCTATCCCTACAAAGTCCCCTTAGTATTGGCATTATTGGGATACTGTAGTTTGATTCCTGGGTTGACTTTTTGCAGCCATCTGTGCCCAGGGCTCTTGCAGCATCCTAGACCTCAGGAGTAGAATCGATCCTTAAAGCCTAAACCCTGAACCCTAAACCCGAAACCATTAACCCTTAACCCTGAACCCGATGACCATTGCGCTTGATTCTGGAGCCACTCTGCCTAAGGGGAACCTCACGCCCCACCCCAGGCTTCCTAACATTTTACTGGGGTACGGGGGCCCTATAGACATTTTGTTTTATGGTTTTTTAGGGATCATATATGGGAAGTGAAGGCTGTCAAGAATGAAATACAATGTTCAACCTACCCCTGTCTAGAACTGGGACAGAAGACAGCTGATTCCTGTGCTGACTCTCTGACGTCAGAGGCCTGCATGCCGCCGCAGCCCATCATGCTCATGTTGCCCTGCAGCATAGGCTCTTGCGACAGGTCTCGTCATTTCGAGGTTTGCGCGGGGGTGCAGGGCATAGAGTTTGGGGTTGAGAGCCTGAAGGGTACCAGCGCATGAGGCACTTGCAGCTACCTAAGTCTCTACCGCGTTACTTTCTAAACTGGCCCTAGACCGGAAACCCCAAACCCGCAACTCCGGAACAGCGCCATGCCCAAAGCTTGCGGTGCCCAAACCACTACACTAACTCTGCTCGAGCAATGCCTGCACCTCCAAACCACCCACTTCCACTTGGAACGTCAACCACGCGGTTTAGGGTTCAGGGCTTCGAAAACTCAACCCTCCCTGAAGCCTAGTCAAAGTCTACACATGCCTGTGAGCAGTCTCTTGCTACACGTCTTGCACGTTGCTCTTGGTACTGCTGGTGATACGGTTACTGCCGCTGGTACTTAAAAAAGTTGTGAGGAATTAGAGCAATAAGAAGAATAACAACAAAAGAAGCACTAATCATCAAGTACTACTTGATGTACATTGGCACCTGGGCATTGCCCTGCATCTGCATCTGAGGCATGCCGGCATTCTGCGGCGGCGTCTGCGCAGCCTGCATCATTTTAGGGGTTCAGGGCTTCGGCGCAGAAATCCTCTGCTGAGTGGATTCGGGGACAGCAGTTTTTCGGGCTTGGGTACGTGCAAAGCTGTTGCAGGCTAGTCATGCATCGGTTGCAAAGAGATACTAGCAGGTTCTGCGCGCGTCTCGGACACTAAGCTACCCCAATCGTAACATGTACAAGTAGGTGACCTAAGCCATGAGTAACCACAGGGTCCTACAAAGCAGTCCTGCCCGTTGCGAATGAAAGAGATTTCCATCGCAAGCCTAGATTCTACAGGGCTTAAGAAGGGTTTAGGTCTGGGGTTTAGGGTTTAGGACCTAGGCCACCTCGTCACAAACTACTTGGCATGGCGATGCAATTACTGGGATAGAACCAGGACAGTGTACAACGGTCTGTTCTTATGAATTTAAAGCATTGGTCCGTAATACAATTTTTTTCCCCACCAATATCCCAGACTAAACCCATCAGAAAGGAAGTTCGGACATCATTAGGAGACACGGGCCTCCATCAAGAACTGCGTCCAAATCTTCAAGTCCTGGGAATAATGAGCATCGTAAGAACCAGGCAAGGCGTGATACGCAAGGATTGCAATCATGGCAAGGGCCATAACATCTGACTTGTTATGGGTGCTTCTGCTGTAGCCCTCTTAGACCTATGCCAAACATGCGGCCTTAAATTAGAGTCCGAGCATGCCAAAAGTGCAGCTAATTTTTGAACAGCAAGAATGAGCACAGTGCTGGCAAACCGTACGCTTTTTTTCAGGTAGCCAGGCAGGGCATCTCCAGATGCAGATCAACATCATGATACGCAAAGCTTCTGCATGACAAATTCGTGGGCAGCATCGTGAAACCAGCAGACGGCAGAGATGTGTGCTCAAACTAGGCTTCGGTAGGTTTGAAGTAGGTACGCGATGACTTCTGGAACTAGTTTAGAGAAACCTTAGACCTTTCAAAGGATGGTCAGACTTGACATCTTGGATCGGACCGAATATGCAAACGTAACTGCAGCGGGACAGTAAAGATTCTTCTTTGCTGCGCCCAACAACTATATTACTCGTGCATGTTATGTCACGGCAACGTGCTCTCTTTGGGGGTTTCTTATGTCCGCGCTTGGATAACATCAACGTGCCCCGAGCCGGAAGACCCCGAAGGCTAAAAACCCTGAACCGTGAACCCAACGTTCAAACCCCAAGCCAAACCCTAGACTGTGGACCCAGAACGCCAAAACCCCGGAGCCCCAAACCCGTAGAAGCGTATAAGCGCTAGACGACCATGCTCATGCTTACAGGTCCTGCTGCGGAAACTTTGGGAAGCTTCCATTGCCGGATGCGTACTCGGAGAATTTGGTCGTGATCTTGCAGCCAGCTTCCGAAACTACAGGGTCTAGGGTCCAACAGGGGGCTTCCAAAAATGATGGGTCCCCATAATAAGGATTATGTAGCACGTGGGGGTCTGCATTGGGATCCCCATATTTATGGAACCTACTAGACTGTTTTAGGAGGTTAGAGTTTTAGGTTCAAGAAGAGTGAAGTGCCCAGGTCATGGCCGTACACCCTAAGCCCCCTACACCCTGAACCCACCATGGAGCAACTACAGGATGGCACTCTTCATCCATCGTGTCCTCAACTTGCGTTTTCCAGGGGTATATAGGGATACAGCGGGTTTGGAATCAGGGTATGTAGGTACATTACAAAAATACACGTGATATCTAAGATGGTCTGCAAGGGGAAATGGGCAATGGCCTGGTATCAACTTGAGTGCGGTTGACGGTCTCGGGCTTAGGGTATAGGTTTTTTTGGTCAGTAGGTGCTCAATTTTTCAAGCTCTTTCAACTGCCTATATACACTAAACCTTAATTCCTAAACCCTAAACCCAAAGACTACTAGTGGTTTCCACTTCATCTGTCAGCTTTTTGCATTTGATTCTCCATTA
The DNA here is from genome assembly GCA_905231905.1 of Symbiodinium pilosum. NCBI lineage: Eukaryota > Dinophyceae > Suessiales > Symbiodiniaceae > Symbiodinium > Symbiodinium pilosum. The sequence goes on along the minus strand of CAJNIZ010033670.1, from coordinate 33,069 downwards.
CAGGGCCACCGGTGTTATCTGATTACATCCCTATACATGCTGAGCGGGACCTAGGATTTCCACGTTCTTTTCCTTTTGATTCTCCAGTATCCGCACTTTAAGCCCTCAATCCCGTTGGATTGAAGGTTTGGTCAGTAAGGTATCCTTTGCAAAAAACTTTGTGCGTATGCTAGTTTCCTCAAGTCATGACCCGCTGACACAGACCCCATATACTATTATTCTCATTATGGGGGCTCCCCAAAAAAAGGGACCCCTTATCGTAGGAAACTCCCATATCTTGTTGAGGGGATTTTTGCGCCTCAGTATGTAAAGCATGAGTGAGGCTCATAGAAAAGCAGCGAAGTCTCAGTGGCTGCTTGCAACCTGTTCGCCGTATCCATGCTTTTGCCATATCCTATACCCTAAACCCTAAACCGCATCAGGATAGCAGGGAATGAAGGAGTGGAATGTGGGGCCTATGTTTGGGAATAGCAGGAACTACTTTGGGGATCCACTATACTCACCCGTAGGTACAAGGGCCCTGGCGTCAGCAACGAGCGCGTCGTCCTGCTGTTTTCGCACGATCCTGGCCATCAAGTCCATGAAGGGGGCGCGGAAAAAGTTACAATTCCAATCTCGAAAGCTCACAGGGCTGTAGCTTCGTAATGCGAGCAAAGGTCTACGCTCCTAGTATCCCCCTGAGTAAACCCCCATAAAGCAGTCCCCTATATAACCCCCTATAGAATGAGTTCAGATTATTGCACATGTGGGAGGCAAGTTCCGACTACTGCAACCCTGAACTAGCAGAGTTGCTGTCTGTGCGTAGCAGTATGGCTTGCCATCCATTCGGGTTTAGGGCCTCGTACAAACCCGAAAGCCTGTGTTGTTTTCAACCACTGGTACGCGCAAAATGTGGGGAATTGCTGGATACGCCGCTTCCAAGGTCAAATGGATGACGCAGCATTGGACAGCCTTTGCAGCTTGATGCAAAGGTGGCCTGAAGGCGAAACGAGTTTGCATGGTGCGCTTGAGGATGGGAACATCTGGATATCCCTTCAAGGGCTTAGGGCTTAGGGTTTATGCAGTTGAAAACATGAAGGACAGCAATTGCTGTTCTTTCTGCTTGTCCCCTTCGCAACGACAGTACCAACAACCCTCCATCTAGAGAAGAGACACGAAGTAACGGCAATGTCAACACCTGAAGGTGCGGGACATAAGCGCAAGGCCAGGCGGCTATTTCTCGAAAGAATTCTAGATGCGTGGAAGCTCATGATCTCTGCATAATCTCCACACACCCTAAGGGGAATCCCTGGGACTTACTTACTGATTGTGTATAAGCAATGAAAACATGGAAAAGAAGATGGAAGCTACAACGCTAGGGAATATATATATATATATGGATGAATTTCCTCCATTCTCTACTCCTAGACGCTCGATCTACCCTCTGTATTATACCCTATTAAGGACCATGTTCCCCCCATTTAAGGAGGGTCCTGGCTTAGAACCAGCAACCTGTTTGGAGGAGGGGACGTCAACGGCTTACGCTTTAGGATTTAGGGTTTAGGTTTAGGGTTTCGGGAGTCCTTCTGTGGTGGGCAACTCCCACAAACACCTGAACCAAAGCAACACGGATGACGGTTCAGCAGCTCTGGACATGCTACACCCTAAACCCTAAATCCTAAAATCCTAAACCGCTGTTCCTGATTAATGCCTAGCCACAGCCGTCAAAGCTAACACGAACCCCAACCATCAAATTCCACCGCCTAAACCCTAAACGCTAAGCAACCAAGCCCTCCCTCGAAATCCTTAATTCGGTCTGTAGGATTGGGTTTCGGGTTTGGGGCTTAAAGCCCTAAACCCACAGCTTCCAACGCAATCTCAACATCTGAGCCTTGAAAGCGCTCCGACCAGTGTTGCCATCTGCGCCGGGTTGAATTCTGATAGCCTGTTAAGGCGGTCCTTTTTTTTGCGCACCCTAAATATTACGGGCCGTATCATATTTGGGACCCAACAAATGGACCATAGTGTTGACAACCTACCTCTTGCATCCGGGGGAACAGGTCCTACCAGTGACTATCAAAAGCTACGTATATCAACCCTGGAAGTCAGCCCTGAGCATGTACAATGTGCCCCGCAATCTGAAGCCCTAAACTACTCTCAACCGTTATAACCAAGTTCTTCAATTATAAAGACTAAAGGGATCTCAAGAGGCTATTGCTCTTCTATTTAGGGGATTTTGGTTGCCCCACACCCGACAATAAGAACCCCACAACTCTCATAATTTGGGTTTTGAAGGTAAGGCGTAGGCGTACTAAAGTCCTAATTTCAGGGCTTGGGGTAACCAGAATCTCCAAGTGAGCTAGTCTAAACTGCTAGTATCCCCCTTATTGGCCCCTATAATACTCCCCAATAGGATCCCCTGTATAACCCCCTTTAGGGAGTTTAGACTATAGCTCATATTCTTTTCTGCGAGGGGCTACCTTGCTGAAACACATCCTGGCTGGCTGCGACACCCTCTACACTCACTCTGATGCTGCTAGCGGCAACCTTTCAAAGGAGGACTGCTCAGCAGTGCAATTCTTTGTGGTAGAAAACCGGATACAGGGTAATTTGGAATAATTTCAATTCCCCATTTAAAGTCAATTTAGAATACTTTTCATTCCCACTATGAAGTCATCCTGGTACTATTCCTACATAGACCACCATTTAGGGTGAGGTCGAGTGAGGTCCCGTAGATTGCTCAGCGGATATACAAAACAAGCCAAGTAGAATCTTCAGGAGGCACCGCTGCACCCCCCTGTCCTTGACATCCCGCGCGGTCTCCTACTGTAAGAAATCGTATCTTACCGCCATCCATCTGACCCTGCGGGACTCGTAGGCATCCTGGGCCCCAGCCGCTTGTGAGGGACCATACTAGTAAGTTACTAGTAAGTTATCCCTTTTCAATTTGGTGGTTCCGAGGGAGATTACCTAGACCTCTAGGATAGCCTATGTAGCCTGCCTCTTGTTCAAGGTCCCTGGTTTTTTGTCTAGGAGATTGTAGGAAATTAAATGTATCCGAAGCGAGGGGCAAGGTATAGGGGTCTTAGTAGGGGAGTGGACCCCATTCATGACCCGCGCAAAGTCCAACATAATTGTACCGCCTACATTCACTGCCCACTCCAACATAAGCACCAGTAACCCTAAACCCTACACCCTAACTACATGAGACACATGCTCTAACTGGACCCTCAAGCTTTCAGGAGAGGGAATTCCTCTATGGCACCTTCCCCAAAACAATTCTAGCCTGAGACATGCCTGGGCCAGGGCAGACAGTCCAAACAGAGAACCTTACATCCTCAAACCCAAGCGCTAAACCCTCAAAACCTAAATCCGGAACCCTAAATCCTAAACCCTAAACCCTCTACGTCCTAATTAAATGCTTTGGAACCCTGTAGACCCCTACCCAAAACCCTTTCAACCCAACTTCTTACCGCTGCGCCTCACCCGCGCTTGGCCACCAAGTTCCATGGCGTACTCAGAGGCACGGTCGTGACGTTGCACCTCAGAGCGGGCTGTTTAGGATCTAGGGATTAAGGTTCGGATGTAAGGGTTTAGGGTGGCGGGGATTAGGGTTTCGGTTAATAGGTGTATTAGGGGGTTTAGGAATTTAGGGTTAGGATTTAGGGGTTTAGGGGTGGGATTTTGGGGTTCGGGTGTAGGATTTAGGGTTTAGGGCTTACTTCAAAGTTTCTGTCTACCCAGAGCCCTGGGAGGATCGACAACTGGAGCCCTTGTATAAACCCATAATAGCCCCAGGTCATCCCCCAATGAATCCTATATGATTCTGGGGGATGTGGTTTTGAGATGAGGTAGGGGTTTAGGGATGGAAATGTCGCTTTAATAAAGGGTAGATGTACCGATATTTCGGTGGTATCGGGATCTATGGCGATTGGGATAAGGTTTGGTTTGGGGTTTATGGTCGCTCTGATGGCTCAACAAAGGCATCCACAAATCAAGAGGTCCCTTTTGAGGAGTTTAGGGGCAGCAGCAGCAGCAGCAGCAGCAGTAGCAAGAGGAGGGAGACTTTAGTTCACAGAAACTACAGGAAGCTGACTAGTGTTTGACAATCTGGGTCCTTAGCATAAAAAAACAGTTGACGGATCGCAGGGGGAGTAGCTAGAGATTTATGAGGGCCATTGTACGGGGTAATTGGGGTCTCGATTGAGTGGTGAAGCCTAAACCTACTCCACGCACTCCCGGCTGATCGCCTCATCAAGAGCGGCCAGTGCCCAAACGACGCGGCTCGCCTCGTTTAATGTCAGGGTTTGATCTTTGGAGTCTAGGGTTTGGTGAATATAGGATGATCGGATTATAGGGTTTAAGGTTTAGGGTCTAGGGCCAGGACCCTCCCTTGCAGGGGCAGAGTTGTAGGGTTAGGGAGTGGGAATCAAGGAAACGATCCCTATACTAGTCCCTATAGAAATCCTCATAGCAGTCCACATATCCTATCTTTCACTCCCTCAACCCTACATCCTAAACCCTACACCCAAAACCCTGAACCCTTAACCCTACACCCAAAACCCTAGACTCCCCAAACCACCAGTAACCCTTGGAATTTTGGGAGCAGGGTTGGGGCTCCGAGGTTCGAGGGTCATTGATTGTTTGAGGCTGGGGAATTGCAGACATTGAGGTTAAGGGTTTTGGGCTTAGGAGTTCAGGGGTTTAGGGGTTTAGGGTTCTAGGGTTTTCGAGGTTTGGGAGTTTAGGGTTCTAGGGTTTAAATGGGGTTTAGGCCTTGGGGTCTAGGGTCCAGGGCTTGGGACCATCAGGAATTGCGAGAATAGTTAGGTTTAAGGGCAGCCGCATATGGAGTGTACGGCCTGCCAGAGTCTCTCATCTTTTGAGTCTCTTGCCTGCTTGAAGCCGTCTACGACTTAGCTCGTCAATAGCGCCGCAGGCTTCAGATAGATTAAAACATGTAGAGCAAAAATGCATGGTCGCTCTCTTAACATGAGCTTGCGAAGCTTTCTTTGGTAGGCCATGCAAATCCGTATTCATTGTTTAGGGGTTAGGCTGATAATGACCGACTGAAGTCATTGAAAGAGTTCAAGCTGGTTGAAAACTTCTGCTAAGCTATACGTGAAAACTTTTAACGACTTTGCGGAGCCCAAAATGCGAGTCCTGAACTCTAAACTCTAGACAGGAACAAAGCATACACAACAGAACCTTTATTTGCATAATGTCTAGACGTATACGTGTGTCTGCATGGCATAACACGGCTATGGCAAACGCTCACTAGCCGTCCAGCAACAAAGACAATAAACCCTAAATCCTAAGAATGTGGGTTATCATGCAGTAGCCTTGGGATCCCCAAAAGATCAAACTAGGCATTAATTATGGACTTTAGGTCTCAAGGTCAAGACTTGCTTATAGATTTAGGTTTGAAGCAGTATGATCTACGGGCTTTAGGGGACTGTTGACTTAGATCCCCAGGGTAAGCTACACGACCCTGCAAACTCTCTTCACCTACAGATATGTACACATCTATATATATATATATATTGACCCATACAGCTCTTACTATGTGGAATCCCTGAGAGTGACCCCTACCGCTTGCGTGACGGCTTCGTACTGTTGAAAGGAGACTCGAGCAACAAATGGCTCAAAAAGATGCCTCGTCCAAGCCGATTTTGGAAGGCCAACAGGGGTTTTGTGATTGTCGTGTTTGATTGAGGGCTTAAAAATTTAGGGCTTTCTGCTTAGGACTACAGACCTGGCCTTGGCCACTCTTGCCTTTGAGTTCACTTAATGTGAAACAGAGGAACCCCTAAAGTTCAGATGGCTCAGAAGGTGAGGTAGAGGAAGGTGGGGTATAGGAAATAAGCACCAACATAGTTGCGGAGACTACCACCTACCTCCATCCTACTTTTGGAGCCCAATACCTACCTCGCAAGTGCGCCTCGTCGGCGGTCAGCGTCTTGGACGGGATTGCTATCATCTTGGCTGGCGGACACTCCAAGATTGCGCTACTTGGAGGGTCGGGGCCCCAGTAAGGAATGGAAAAATGAAACTACTATACAGAGAAAAGGGTTTATAAGGATTAGGGTCCAGGGGACTTAGCGGTTGTACTTCTACCCCCAGCAAGCCACGTAATGGTCCCACTTCTCACCATCTTACTTACCAAGCCCACCTGACCAGCCCATCACAAAACCATTTGCAGAACCCTTACAGAAACAATCTTGCACTTCCTTGATGAAACCTTTCATATGAGGAAACTGTCTACGGGCCACGTATCAACCAGCCACAGATCCTCTTGTGATGATACAAGCAAAGACTTCGAATCCCAGTGGAATCTCGGCCCGAAACCCTAAACCCTGAACCCCAAGCCTTAAACCTGGCAAACCCTAGACCCTACATGCTAAAGAGAGAGAGAGAGAGAGCAAGGGAAAGATGAGGAGAGACTGTCGGCAAGGACTCCGAGCTAGGTCAACATTGCAAGCCCCAAATTGGCTGTGGATAGACTTATTCCACAAGAACCCCCTAAGTGTGCCACACCAGGTCCTGAAAATGAGCTCTCTTTAATGGTTAAGGCCCGTTTCAGAGTAAGAGCCGTGGCTGAAAAAAAGAAACAACCCCAAAATCTCCTCAAATGCTCAACGACACCCAGGCCAAAACGCCATTCCATTATTACTCGCAGGGTGGTCAGCCTTTAGAAGTCCCATTGCTACCGTTTAGGTTAAACGTCTCAGCAGCCAATTATTAAGGCCCGCCAATGATAATGGAGAACTAAATGGACAATGAAAAGGAAGCTGGGCTCTTACAGGGATCCACATATGTATATATATAGACATGTGACGTAGCCCTTAGGGTGCAAATACCCAACAATCAGGTACTTGGGGTTTGGGCAATAAACACTATAGTACAGGTCTTGGCAAAAATATGATTATTGGGTACCTGGACTCTCTGGGTAAGCCCGCTGCTGACTATGACCACTGCTTCAATACTACCTGCACCTACCCCTTACTGAATCCTACGCCCTAAACCCTAAACTCTAAACCCTAAATCCTTCATGGTTCGCAGGAGGTTTGCGGAAACAGCAGAGCCTTAGGGATCATATATACGTATATGGGATGATTGCAGAGGAATTGTGGGTCCCTGTCTAATATTCCATCATAAGGTGACTTTGAGACTCCAATTACGCTAATATCTTGATACGCTCACTGATTTTGTCCAAGTTGCTCTGTCTAAGAGGGCCGAATATAGGCCAACATTCCTGCGGAGGATGATGAAATCACTGCTAAAGCGTAGTGGTAGCAGTTCAACTTGTTTAGCCCGGCAAGAAGTAAAGCTGATGGTGGTCATGAGGAAGACGAAAACGATTGTGACGCTTGTGGTTTTTAAGGAGTACCCGTCGCAGTCGTAGTTGCAATCGCAGCGGCAGCATCAGCATCGGCAGCAACAGCAGTACCAGGAGCAGGTGCAGTAGCAGCAGCACGAGGCGAATTTATAGTAGCAGCAGCGCGGCGGCGGCGGTGTTGGCGGGGGCGGCGGCGGCGGCGGCAGGAGCACGGCTGAAGCAACCCCCAAAGAGCGAACTCGCAGAAGCCCCGAGGGATCCCAGACAGTTCACTCCTCATTGATATATGATGTAAGGGTTATATAATGTGGAGTATAATCTGGAGGATATAAGGAGAATGGAAAAGGAAATGAAAATTACTAGAATACAATCGGGTATATATTGGGATTATAAGTGCTTGCTGGCTGAGGCTTGTGGGCATTGGGCGTGGGTTTTGGTCTGAAAGGCCCTGAAAGCGCAAGGATCATTGATTCGAGGTTTGGGCTCTGGGTCTCTTGTTCCTGCCTTCTTCAAGCTTAAGGCAAAAAAATGAGCACATCGATTTCTATTGTCTACGCGTACGGCGAGCATCTAATCTGAAGTCATGTCATCGGACCTGCGTGCAATGCGGCAGAGGCTATAGCTCACTGGTCATGCGCGTTCCGTGATTCAGTGCAGCATTTAAAGAAAATTCCACTGTCTGATGGCATTTCATAGCAACTTCACAGCAGTACAGTGCAGTGCTGAGTACAGATCCGAATCACCCTTAAACCTGAACTCTAAACCCTAAACCGCAATTCAGCAGTTCAACGACCCGAAGCCATGAATAATCACACCCAAACACTAACTACGACTCCTAAACACTGGATCCTGAACCTAAAGCCTGAACCCTAAAACCCGAGGGTTTAGGGTTTAGGGCTGGCTGAACCTCACACCCTGAACCCTAAGGCTTTAGGTTTTAGGGTCTATGGTTTAGGGCCTTAAACCCTAAACCTCATACCCTGAAGCCTAAACCCCAAAGCATTATTAAACAGAAGCAAGGCGCGGCGGTGCGGAGTCATCTCCTCGGTTTTTCAGTCTCGGGAAGGGTCTTTAGGGTTCAGTGTCAGAATAGGAGTACCCTGGGTGGACGGGATTGAGAGAAGCCTATGCCGGGTTTCCCTGAAGGACTTCCTAGGCACTTGTGTTCAGAATCTCCTTTCTGCCTCCACCATGGTGGCTAGGCGAGGAAAATTGCCGACAATCAGTCAAAAGGCATAGGGCTTAGAGCGGAGGGTCCAGGCTGAATCAAACCAACGCGGGTTTAGGGTTTCTGGTTTAGGGTTTCGAGAGTCGTTGCTTCAGCTAAGTATCACCAAAGTGCAGATCAATATCACTGTCAAAGATTGTCATCTGGCATGGGAGCAATGTCGCATGACGCCTGCTCAACGGTTAAGGTTGAAAAACGCGTCCGCATGAAGATTGCTATGACAGGGGCCAACACTATGATTCTGGCTTCCTTATGAATACGATATAGGTCATCTCAAATAGACTTCGACATGATAATTCTTGGTCATTACTTCGGCCCCCGCATGCCATGATCCCCATAAAACCTCTATATGAGCCTTATTCTCCATTGCATGTCCCATGTTCCTTTTATGATTTTCCACTAATGGGGAGGGGTACTTGCACCCTGGCCCGTGAAAAACCACAACCCCCTCTTTCAATGGAAAATCCAAATTTAGGATTTAGGGCTTAGGATTAGGAATTCGGGCTTAGGATCTAGGATTGAGGGTTGCGGTATAGTATCCCTAAGGGATTATGATATGAAAACTGGGTGCATATGCATATTTCTAGAGGATTTTAATACGTAAGTCTCCTGAATTAAGACCCTCCAAACCTTTGCCCATCCAGTCCCTCTCCGTCTTGGACTTGAGCCACGGGGTTTAAGGTTTAGGGTGTAGGTAGGGGTTTTAGGGCTTTAGGGTCCAACAAGAATTGTGGTCCCAACATCTGTTTGACACTGCGCTGCCTCCCGAACAAATGCAAGGTCCGTGGAAAGGTGCAAGCTTGCGAAATCCCAGACTCATTTTGAAGTCTATTTGAGGCCCCCTATACCATCATTACACAAAGAATGTAGAACCATCTTTTGGTAACTATCAAAGCCCTCAACCTCAAGCCCTTCACTTCGAATCCTTGAACCTAAACCCTAAACCCTAAGTAATAGTTTCCATTTTCTTTTCCAGTATCTCAATATACAACCCCTATATAACCTCAATATGTACCCTATTATACTGTAGTAGTTTCCAACAGGACCTACCCTAAATTCTAAACCCTTAATCTTGAGGCAAGAGGCTGGGCTTCTGTCGACACAGTCCCAGCTGGTAGAGTGCCGCAACCACCTGCTGAAGTAGTTGTTGTCTGGGGCTTGGGGGTTAGGATCTAACAAGCTAGTAGCCCGTAAATATAGTCTACTTTCCCGCAAGTTCCTACCACTTTGAGTTGAAGTAAGCCAGTATTTTAGGCAACACGGCTTTTTAGGTAGGGGTTAGGCTTTAGGGATTCAAGGGTTTTATGAGGGTAGGTTTGAGGACCTTATTCAAATTCAATGTTTACGGCTTTGTATTTATAGGGATTACATAGGGATTTAGGATACTAAAGCTCAAAAGGTTGTTGAAATCTACCCCTGGTTGAAGGTAAGGGTCAACAGAGAATGGAGGAAAGCAAACAGACGTGGAAGCTACCCCTCAAACCCGAACCCTAACCTTAAGCCCTAAACCCTAAACGCTAAACCCCAAACCTGCAAAGGCTCTCAATGTTGGGCTGCTCACGGTCAAACACGGCCCTCCTGATTTCCTACTGTCAATGGAAAAAGTCTTGAAGCACCTTAGTATTCCCCTTAATCACGCATATTATGTTCCTCTATATACTTCCCTGTATAGCCCCTATATAAGGAGTTTAGACTATAACTCACATGGCCCCAATAACGGTCATTCAGTACTTTGGGATCCTAAGTGGTGCAGACTTTCCTCCATCCGCCTATACCCCAAGCCCTGAACCTCTGCATGCTATGACCGAAGGGTTCAGTCAAGAATGATTTTCTTCTTGCCATCCCAGGGTCGAGGGCGGATCTCTGAAACACTAGACCACAAGGTTTAGGGTTTACGGTTTTGAGGTTTAGGGTTAAGGGGTGTAGGGACAGAGGACTACTACCTGGACCCCCAAAGGAGGTTGAATATGCTTGAATATCTTTGACCAGGTGTATCTGTCTTGGGCCATGATTCTACATACTTTAGGGGCCCTGGTACACCGTGAGAATATTTTCGGGCACGTTGTTATTCTTCCCTGAAACCCAAAACCCCAAATCCTAAATCCTCAACCCTAAACCTTAGACCCTACAGTAAACCCTAAAGGCTACACCCTACAACTTAAACCCTAAACCCTAGACACTAAACCCTAAACCTACAATAGACCTTGAACCTGAACACTGCTCTGGGTTTCGCGGCATGTCCCTTGGTGAAGTGCTGGCCATACCTGTAGCCAATGTTCAATGTTTAGGGTTAAAGGCTGAGGGTTTAGGGTTTAGGGTTCAGCAATAAGCCTGAAACTGCATGTTTGACGGATACTGCAAGATCAGGGGTCCAGCTCGTGGGGATGCGTACTCTGGGGGTTAACGCGTATCACCCGCACAGCGCCAATACAGGTGCGCCGCACATGTGAAACGCAGGGGGAACTGAGGTAGTAGTGCGTAATTAAGTGGTCATTGCCAGGTGTCCACCATAGGATTGTCGGTGACTCCATCTTGGCAATGGGGGAATCATGTGTGGAGGTGCATGTTAGCTGCTGTTAAAATTCAAGCTCATGCATGATCTGTGTATGCTAGAGTACGATAATCCCGGTTATGACAGAGTGCTTTTATCAGGACCAGCAGCCTACTACAGGGGCCGAAATGACTACCAACAGTACGGTCCCAGGTTCAATTGTATAATTATGCGACAAAGTATCGCAAATACACCGCAAAATGATACTGGTACATGCTTAGGCCGCTACATCCAATAATGCCTCTACACACCCCAAGATAATCACCGGTTTCCATTTGATGTCCCATATTCTTTGCCGTTTGATTGTCCCTTCTCAGTAAATATTTAGGCCCCCACTTTGACCCTCGCGAAAGCTCAACTTCAAGCCCCAGAGGTAACGAACGCTTCTTCAGTCGTGTCGTGGACTTCAAACAGTTTGGCTCAAACCTTGCAGATTGTCAAAAAAGGGACGCTTGTCCTAAGAAAAAACGATTCCAGCGACATTAAACTGGTCCCTACGCAACGTCTTGACGACTTAATTGTCCAGGCTTGCAGCTCAAAAGCCCTGTGAAAGACGCCAGGGCACGTCTCAATGATATCATTGATGGCTTGTTCGGTATTGCACTTCCTGAGCTCTTCCTGACAAGGCACACAAGGCGTAGCTGCGGGGTCTTGTGTCGAAGGCTACTGGCTACTCGGAGGGATTTTCTCCTGTCATCTTTTCTCCAAAGGTCAGGGCTGCACCTAAGACACTTCAGGGTTTCAAGAAGGGTTCAATGCTTAGCATGGAGGACTTCAGATGTTCGACATTTGCAAGGCGCACTGCGCAGAAACTGTCTCTTCGTGCCCCTGAAGATCAAACATCCGAGCAATAGTGCAACCTTTGAAGCTTTGGTGAAATGTCTTCCAGTTGGAACATGGAGGTTTCTCAAATTGGGTGCCACCATCAACTCTCCGCCCTCCACATGTATGGCAGTATGGCAGTAGACAGGGATTCTGGATGTCCTATTAAGAATTCCAGAGGGAGTTTTTGACAATCTCTCGTCTTGCCCTTGAAACCAAAACCCTAAACCCGAACCGCGAAATCAGATTTCGGATGAGCTTTGCCAAATTGAGCCACAGAGACTAGCCGAAAGGGTCCAACCACGCAAGTAAGAATCTGCGTATGTGGATATGGGGGTTTCCCAAAATGGGGGTACCTCTTTGAGGTCCCTATATATGATAGGGACTACAGTCTTTTGGGTTTCATCGTGGAGCCCCGAAAACCCATCCACGCCTTGCACCGTTCAAACCCGGACAATTCCCAGTATCTCAGCCCAACGAGCCCCGCCTCGAACTGCGGAAGCGTGTCTGACGCCTCAGAAGTAAACTTTTGCAACATAAGCTTGAAAACTCATGATGATGATGATGATGATGTCTGTTAAATAAACCACAAGAAAACTTGTACTGCGCAACTCTAGAAGACATGCACGATGGTGACTAGGGTCTTTCAATGGTTCTTGGAATGACAGCTACGTGGACCCTCCAAGGTTTATAGAATAATGATCTGAAAGCCCGTAGTGATGGTCAATAAGGCCATTATACTATATAGTTTGCTTGCAGGATAATGATGCAAAACCCATAATAGTGCATAGTCTGGGTCTCCCCTTACTGTAACCCTAAATCCTAAACCAGGCTGACAGATCTCGACCTTGGCTCCTGGTGCGACTCCAAGCGCATGGCTTTTGAGTTTAGGGTTTTGGATTCAGGGTGTCAGGGCTCAGGGCTTACCTCAAACCCTGAAACATAGACATGCTGACCCGGACAGAGAGGAAAGGGCTTCTGAAGGATTCTTGTAGCACCCTAAACCCTAAAACCCTAAAGCCCAGTACACAGAAACTACTCTAGGATCCCTCCCTCCCTTCCCCACTAACCACCAATACCAATACCAGCACCAGATGCCCCGTGCAGAAACTCTAGGGACCCCTGGTATAGCATTGTGATGCTTCAGGATTATGACTGTAAAGCATTCTCGTCCAAACAGGCGACTTGGCATGGGAAGATGTCAGGTAAGCGAAGAATCTCAGGAGGATGCAAAAGCCTCAAGTGCCCCTAGCAGTCCTTGACCATCCTTATCTAACTCCAATATAATGGACCAGAAAGCTTCATTCGAACCATTTAGGTTCGTGTATGGTGGTTTCTCAATTTAATGGGCCCTTTGTGACCTATATAGATATGTGGGATAAACTGGAAACAGCGGGGAGGGCTCCCCGGTAAGGAGGGCAAAGACTCTGAGCACATGAAAGCCTGCGGGCGCCAAGCCTAAACCCTCAAACCCCAAACCCTAAATCATATGGGAGGCTTGGGACGGCAGCACTCCACTTTGCATCTGGTTGAGGGGCTCAGGGCATAGCGTCTACGGCTTAGGCGTACCTGAGATTGGGCCTGTGTCCAAAACCACCTGGCTCTCAACCTTTGCTGTCTGCAAATCTGAGGACCGCACAGGCGGCTCGAAAGAGTTCCTAGCAATCTTGTCTTCATCTGCTTTGCTGTTAAGGAACCTAAAAGAATCTGCCACGGTATGAATATGTAGTAAATAATGGGGCTTTGCTTGTATGATGGTAACTAAGTTAAAACCCCTTAACTCAACCCACATATGGCTGATGGGCTCTTCATCAGTTCCCATTTGAACTGATACAGTCCTATGCATCATCATGAGGATTCCTATACGCCCGAACAACCAGAACCTCCATTTCAAGAGCCGCCAGTTCGCTTGGGGCCTGGTGGTTACCTGGGCCTGTCATCATAGTGTGAGATTTTACACATCAGCTCCCAAGATCACCGCCGTGATGTGGGAGTTGTTGCAAAGAGTTCGGGACTCGGCTTTAGAGAATTTGGGGCTAGGGTTGAGGGATTGGGGCTTCCAAGATGACCCTCATAGACTTTTAAGGAAGCATTCCCTAATCCCTCGAATTGCCTACTTGGAGGGTCAGGGGATTAAGTAGGCATACCTGTATACTTAAAAGTCAAATTAGTAACCTAGTTACTTAGTCCCCTTGATTCTGCAAGTAGGGCCCCCAAGGACTCACAGTTAGCAACTATAGAAGAGGTCTACGCGGAGGCTGAGGCATGAATGACAAAAGCTCTGATTTCCAGTGGGGATGTTCCAGATCCCGCACAAGCTCTACAACCTCAAATGGAAAAGAATGAAGATGGAAATGCAGAGCAGCCAGCGTCAACAAATAGGTGCAAACAAAATTTGCTTTGGATCTAGGAACCGTCTCTTTGAACAGCTGCATCAGTTGAATACTTCAAGCTACCCTTCATCTACCTGGTGCTTTGGAGGGACTGGGGGAATGGATCCCTGTAGTTGTCCCTATATAATCCCCAATCATCATCCCTTTTAATCCATTCCCCCATTCCCTCCTAAGCACCAGGGAGCCATTAAACTGCCTGATGAACCTACATTGGCACTTCTTTCGGAGACTGTCTCAGACCGTTGGATGGCAAGCTCACAGAACAAAGGGGTTATAGCAGTTATAAAGGGGCTATGTGGATACTTTAGGTATATATTGGATTCTATAGGAATAATGGAAAGAAAATGGAAACTACCAAAAAATTCAGGGCCGTAGGGGACCTGAAATGGGGCCACAAAATTAAAACCTGAACGCCAAACCATCTACATCCCTAGAAAGCCCTTATGCCCCCTTAGAAGGCACCTCTCATTAATGCTGACAACTCTGCGCCATAAATCCTGTGATAGCTTCCACTTTCTTTTCCATGCCCCCGTCCTCCCTACTGTCCTACCATGTAACATTATCATACGGGACTTAGCCTGAATTGTTGCTCCGGGAAACTTGTGTAGAGACCACAGATGTAACAGGAACCTCACTATAGAGACCCGTAATATATTGAATCTAGGAAAAGGCCTCTATTCATCCTATATAACCCTAGCTTCCATGTGAGATTTTCTGTTCCATTTAACTCTCTATTGTGGCAGTTTCCAATTCGCTTCTGCGCATCTGTATTACATCCCTATGAACAATTACTATATTACATCCCTATAGCATGTGTTCTTTTTTGCACGCCCTATTTTAGGGAATTAATGGAATTCCTCAGGTGTTCCATTGCTGTGAAGACTGCGCTTGGTTTGGCCGTACTGCTAATCGGGCGGGCCATTTAATTGTAATACTGTAGGGCCTAAATACCTACCAACTAACAATTAGGGTTTCGGTGCCTAGCGTGTAGGGATACGTAGGGTTTCAACCTGGGATGGATTCAGGGGCCACATGAAATTTAGGGGGAATATATGTAGAGCATATGGCCCATAATAGCTGAATATAGTCCCAAGAACGCCTGAGTTCAGGATTTCCCGACTGGTATTCAAGGTTTAGGGCGCAGGAGTTAGGGCTTCTTTAACATTACACCCAATATTGCGAGAATCAAATGGAACAGAAAGTGGACCATGGAGTGGAAGCTGGGCTGATGCAAGGCTTAAATACAAGGATTCAGTGTAGGGGTTTGTTTGATTCAATCAGGGCTTGGGGGCCTCTAAGAGGTTCGGGGTGTAGGGTTTAGGGTTAAGGACAATCGACAGAAACAGACACGCTTCTACGTGAACCAGCCGCCTTCTTTTTCCAACCGCACTGTTGTGAGGTTGCAACAGCCCCCATGAAGACACAGACATCACATGGAGCCCCCGCAAAACATTCAGGTCGGTGTCTGCTTCTGATTGCCCATAGAATCTTGCCATAGAAGGTCAGGGATCTTGCAACTTCCATTGCGTTTATCTCTCAACTCAGGGCCTACTTGTAAGCCCCCAAGTACCTACAGCAAGTCATACACATTATTGCTTAAAGGCGAACTGCTACTTAAAAATGGCTCGCAGGTAGGCATGCGAAAATCTGAGTTCCTTACCCAAAGATTCCCAAAGCATGCAGGGTTTAGGGTGTAGGATTTGGTGCAGCTGTGCGAAGGTAGCAAAGCCCAACGTGGAAGGATAAATGGGCGTCCCACCTTAAATCATGAATTGTGTAAACCCCACAGTATCTCCAAGGCTTACATACATTCATGTCTCAACGAAATCCGGACGGGCCGTCTCCCCCTTTCAATCCGTGCGTCTGTGCTCCATGTCGTGGCTGATCAACCTTGCTTGGCTTCCCTAGAAACCAGCAACTTCAGCACAACGGCGCTCGAGTCCTGCAAAACCCTGCAATTTCCATTGCCTGGCCATATAGTAGCCCCGGATATCCCCATGATCATCCGCATTACTCGGTCTCCTTGATCATCCAAGTAGGGGCGGTGTTGAGGATTCGCTGAGGGGGGGAGGCTAGGCTTTGTTAAGCTAAGTTCCGCAACAGCAGCCCAGTAAACCTGGCAGCATGTCTGTCCTTACAGTTCGGGCATGCCCTTACGGTCGTGTAAGACGGCACCACCACACGAGATACCAAACATCACCCGCATACTGCCGATGCACTTCAAGATGTTTCTTTTCGTGTTTGGGGCTCCAACATACTATAGTAGCTTCCATTTTCTTTTCCATCATCCCCATATAACGCCAATCTACAATAGTAGCTTCCATTTTTTCAATAGTATTAGGTTCTGTTCAGGTTGTGTGGAGGTGATAGAGACAGTATGCGGAGGGGTGCAATGACGGCTTCTCGGCTTCGGCGTTGCAACCCTAAACCCTTAACCCTACTTCTTACGGATACTACTGGTCTCCTGGTATTAGGAATAGTGCTGTTACTGCCAATTGTACTGGAGGTGAGCATTACTACTAGAATTTGCAATTTCGGCAGCTTTGTCTCGCCCCAAGCGTCATGTTGAGGCCTCCACTCCAGTGGAGCCTGCACTAGTATAGGGGCCTCCAGTTTACCAATATCATTTGCAGGTGGGAGGCCTCCTGAACCATAACTATATTTTCCTTTTTCTTTTCCATTATCCCTATATAGCCCCAATATACTGTACTAGCTTCCATTTTCTTTGCCATTATCCCCATATAACCCCAATGTACTACAGTAGTCTGCATTTTCTTTCCCAATATCCCTATATGACCCAACCTACTATAATAGCTTCCATTGTCTCATTTTCTTTTCCATGAATATTAGGTTGCTTCCAGTCTATGTTCCATTTTCTTTTCCTTTTGACCGTCCCTTAAAATCCCGAAAAAGCCCCTATAACCCCTGTATATGCGTTTGCGCTCCGCGTTCCCACGCCCCCCCAATGCTTCAAAAGTGTCAACAGTCGCAGGGATGAGGACTTTCGGGGTCGCCATCCTCGTAACTGTCAACGTTTTAGACGCCTGAAAGCTGCCTTCCTCGTAACTGTCGTCACTCTTGGACCTATGTGTCGTTGTCGCGTCTCA
>CAJNIZ010033669.1:134236-167116 GCA_905231905.1 Symbiodinium pilosum | reverse complement strand
CACTAACAGTTGGATAATAATTATAGTAGGGTTATATATAGCCCTTAATATGACCCCTAATATAGACTGTTACTGGGAGGGGGCAGTACCCAAGGTTGAGTTCAGAGCTCGTAAACCCGGCCGCTAAACCCGAGTATAGGCTTTGGGGTCTGGCAGTTTGCCTTCAAGATTCAGATACTGTGGCGGTTCCGGGATTGTTCAAAAAAGCGTCAAAAAGGTTGGGGGGGTAGGGGGGACTAGGGTTTAACATTTAAGGTTACTATGCTATCCGCAGTGATGTTTGAGAAGGGGCCCCAAGTTGTTGCAAACTCCCAAGGTTGATGGGCACTTACAATTAGGGGTTTAGGGCTAAGGGTTTAGGACTCAATTAAGGTAGTGTCTAGTTGTACTTATACTTGCCCTCCTCATAACACCAGTTACTGTTGCCCATGAACCTCCGTATAACCTTTGCCAACAACCACCCTTCGACAAGCATCTTCCCTGTGAGGAATCCACAAGGCTTAGTTTTTGTTGGGCTTAGAATCTGACAGTTTCTCAAGATAGCGGCTCCCTTTAGGAGTTGTAGGGGCAAAGGATATGTGAGTAGTGTTTTTTGGTGGTTGGTCCTAGTAAGATAATATTCCTTATATAAAATACTATACCCAAAAGGACGATATAATCTTACTCAGTAATGGGTACCATAGTATTATTCACGGACTTCTGTCGGTCATTGGAAAGCGTCTGAACATCAGAGCTATTGCTGATACACTGGTAAGGGCAGCACCTGGCTATTGCAGGTGATCGCAACATGGCAAGATACTTTCCGCGTATCCTCAAGCTTTACGTCCCCTTGGGCTGCTTTCGGGTACCATAGTATCCCCAAATAAAATACTACTCATGTTGATATCAGGATGACAGGTAAGATGGGTCACGCCCAAGGACTAGAAAGTATTTCTTGAAAAATTCTGAGGAAAGACATCCCTTTGCCACCTGAAGCATCGAAAGCAAGGAAGCAGAATGTTTCAGGGACCGCATGTGGCGCAAGATTTCGTCCATCTGCAATAGCTCTGAGAAATTACATGTGGCTTGGTGCATGCGGCGAACACTTTAGGGACGAGTTCTGAAGTATCTGAGAGCCTATGGCTAGTGTTTTGGGTTTCGTGTTTAAGGTTCAAGGCGCAAGGCCTATTGTTAATCCCTGATTACTTCGCCAGACAAAAAAGTCGTGCCTGCTCGTATGTACGGCAACCCATACCCCAAAACACGCAAAGCATCACTGATGTTGACCTGCGGTTGATACAACAAAACATGATCCTGAGTACCTCCAAACTGGCGGATAGTACGGAATAAGGGAATATAACCCCTACAGAATCCTACATAATGCAGTCCCTTATTCCCTACTAACCCCAGCGCGCCTCATACCAGAGGAGTCCTGGCATTACAGTACGCTAAGGTGGTTCAGATTTTAGGGTTTTGGGTTAGGGCTCTGGGTTTTCTATAGCAACCGTAGTTAAGGCGGAGGGCTTAGAGAAGCCCCAAACCTAAACTGGAAACACTAAACCCCACCCCTTTTGCCCAGATCTTTCGGCCTTGGACTTGTCAAGCATGTCCTCCAGCATCTCGGTGACACCGCCTTGAATCAGCCAAGGTTTATGGGGGCCATAAAACATGGTAGAATTATATCCAACTGTTACTGACTGGGGGCAGTACACCATGTGTAGCCCCTGATATCGTCACGTCTCTTCAGCTGCTGAAGCTAGCAGCATAAAGACAAACAGTTTGGTTGTTGCTGAAGTTCCTTTTTGGTGCTCCAGCTATTGACCCAGGCCCCCAGACTCACATGCCTGATACTGGCTGCTTTAAAATAAGGTTCTGAACCTGAAGCTAGCGACTGGTTGCTATCTAAACCACACATTGGGGTGAGCCCACCCTCTGAGGTGTGCTTTGCTCAAACCCCGAACCCTAAACCCCTAAACCCCAAAACCCTAAACCCTAAGGCCTAAAACCCTAAACCCTCAAACCCTAAAGCCTAAAACCCTAAAACCCTAAAACCATAAAACCATAAAACCATAAACCCTTATTCGTAAGATCTTGGAGTTTCAGACTGAGGGTCCCTGACAGGTTCGCGTTTGGACCTCCGCGGGAACTTGGGATTCCTCGCTCAAGACTGTGGGTGCTCTGGGGACTTTACTGGGTTGCTACTAAGGAACTTAGATTAAGTTACCATCATGGGTACGTCTAGTAAATAATCTGGTTTCCCCAATACAGTGACTTAAACTAAGTTCCTTAACAGCAAACCAGTTTGTTATCAAAGGGTTGCAGCGGTCCTTCTTAGACATTGTGCAGGAGTGGCTCTGAGAAAAACATGTACAGATGTAATTCCAGAGCGACCCCAAGCTAAGTGAATTTGGTCCAAACCTCAAAGAACTCCTGCACCGAACTTTTGCCGGGAACCACACCTTAAATGAAAGACTGAGACTGTGCAACATTAGGCCTCCCATGTAGAGGCTGATCTAATTACAGCATCTTCGTGAGGATTGGCGCAGCCTTACTTGATCAAGGGCATCCTGTGACGCTCCAAACTTGACCTGTTTTGCGGCGTGCTCGACATCTTACACGTCGCATAAGCTAGGGTCGAAACTACTTATCCTTTTTCGGTTAAGGGGTTTGGGTAAGGGTTAGGGGTTAAGCTACGGGTTCGGGTTTAGCAGATGTAGGTGTGGGGTTTAGGGCTGTGGAATTAAGGAAAATGTTTTGCTGTCTAGAGAGTACTGGCCTTTGGCTAGCTAGGAATAACGGAATGCATCCTCATAGTAGTCCCTACATAACCCATCATAGTCGTTTCCATGTTTTTTTCCATTCCTTCATTCCCAGCTTGCCAAGGGCCAGGCTAGGGCCCAGGGATGAAGTCTTCAGAGTGCTTTGGGCATGCGGTTTAGGGTTTGGGGTTTAATTAGGGTTTAGGGTTTAGGGTGCCTGCTTTATGCCATGCTGTTATGTCATTGCTTGCCGTTACAAGAGAGTTCACGGGAATCCTGCCCAGCTACACCCTAAATCCTATAGTATATAGGAATTTTCAGCGCACGCTTTCGTCTGCAGCGCTTGTTCGGACCCTAAACCCTCAACTTCCCAAACCCCTAATCTCTCAAACCAAAAACCCTCAGACCCTAAAATCCCCAACCTCCGAGATCCCCAAACTAGCATAGAACGCGAGAAAGCTCTTACACTAAGACATCAGCCCCTTAAAGCCGGTTATTTGGATGTCACTGATAATTAGCATGGAAGTCCCCCAACTCCAAAGCCCCAAACCCAAAGACCCTAATCCCAAGCCACCAAAATCCTAAGCTTCAAACTTGAGCCCCTAAACCCTTAACCCTCCCCAACCCCCGAAGGCCTCTATTCGTATATATACATCTACATCATTACATATTCCTAAACCCTCAACGTACCCCGGTTAGCAAGCAATGAAGGAATGAATCCGTCGGGTAACCCCTACATGACCCCCAATAATACCGTAAAATCTACGCCCCAACAAGATAATGGTTTCCATGTTCTTTTGCATGCCTTCACTCCTTAATACCTGAAAACCTAAACCCTGATCCCTAAACCCTGAAAACCCTAAAACACTTCAAAACCCAAGAACCCTAAACCCTAAACCCCCCAAAATCTTCCCTTTAAGGCATCGGCCCGTCTTGGACTGGTAGGTCTCGGGCTCGGGGGCCTGGGCGTCCTCCATGGGAATTGTGCTTGGGTTTAGGGCTTAGGGTTTAGGGTTTAGGGTTTAGGGGTCAGGGTTTAGGGTTTAGGGCTTAGAGTTTAGGGTTTATTTGGGGTTTATTTGGGTTGTACAGAGGGTATAAAGGGTTCAAGGGAAGTGTACAGTACGACTGTACTTATAACTCCTTTACATGCACCCAGTGCCCCCCAATGTGGTTATAAGCTATAATAGGCCCTCTGATGGGGCTATAATTGGGTTATAAGCTCTAGCTACCCTGAATCTCCAAGGGTGGCTTCTTTGATTTGGCGGTTTCGGCATAGAGCTTCTTTAAGGGTTTAGGGCTTAGGGCTTCTTTCAGGGTTTGGGGCTGAGGGCTTCTTTGAGGGTTTGGGGCTTAGGGCTTCTTTAAGGGTTTGAGGCTTAGGCGGGCCAAATCTTCTCTATCTTTAGATAGGGCTTCTTTGCGTGTTGAGGGATTAGCTTTTGGGATCCAGGTTTCTCCCGGGTTTAGGGTTTGGGGTTTAGTGTTTTCGTAGGTCTTTGAGAGCTCTTGGGATAATAGATGCGCTACTGCGGTAGCTACTTGAATCCTGAAGGTCATATTGGGAAAGCACAATCGTTCTCAAGGAAAGCCCAGTTCCCGAACGAAACCTACCCTAAATCCTCAAGCCCAGAACCTAAACCCGAGCCCTTTAACTCTAAGCCCTTAAGCCTGAACTCTATGCAGCTCACCTTTAAAATCCAAACCTTTCCTGGAGGAAGGCCGTGAGGGTCTTGGCATCCTGGTGTCCGATCACGGAGGCATCCATCATTGCCTGCAGAAACCAAAGGCGCTTGAACACTTCAATAAAGTCCGCCCAAGTGTGATAGAGTTTAAGAGCTTGGGCTGTTGACCTAGGGCCTAGAAATTAAGATGTAAGAGGTTCCCGACATGCTGATCATATTCTGCAGGTCCCGCTCACAAGCATCCCATGATCGGTAGAGGTAAAAAAAAAAGAAAGTCTGAATGCTGAAACGCTTTTGGGACTTTGATTAAAGGCCTTGTGCATAAGGGCCCCGAAACCCCCTAAGCCCTTAATCCTAGACCCCAAAACCCTAAAACCATGAACCCTAAATCTCTAAGATCCTGAACCCTATACCCTAAATCCTAGAACTTCGAGAAACCACCCCTCTGATAAATCGACAAGGGTCTGACCTTGGGCTCTAGTTTTCCCTTACTGTTTTCAAATGTTCATAGTAATCCTTCTATTTATTGCTAATGGTTCATTTCTACTACTATCACTGCTAGTATTGCCATTACTGTTCTAATTGCTATTACTCTACCTGCTTCTATTGCTGCTCATTACTATTGGAAAGCAGAACTACTGCTGGACGAGGCTTTCGCCACTTTAAGGTACCTAAGCTACTGTAACTTCCATGACAGATGACTGGAAATGGGGATTTGGATCTCGGGCAACATTTAAGTTTTTGAGGGTGTTTAGGTTTTAGGGGTCTGAAGGGGTTTCAGGATTAAGGTCTGTTTCATGTTCTGGTTAGAGCTTACTGGGCGTTCATGGATTCGGTGGGGCATGGAGAATATTTGGACCTCGCATGTCCTTCCTTTCTAGGTTTCTGTCCAGTGATTATTTCAGGAAGGTGCAATTTGGGCGCGGGCATGGAAACCATGTGCTTAGTCCCGGCCACTGAGAATGCTAAACCCTAACCATGCATGACTGCCCGCTGAGATGATTCTAGCACGACGTGACACCCTGACTAGGCGCAGAGCCCTTGAGCCTCAGCCAAATCCTTTCAGGAGCGTTAAGTTAGTTGGTGATTCCCCGGTGATGCCACAGATTCCGAATGATCTACTTGTCCCTTTGGTATGGAGAAGGACGCCAAATCAAAAAGGCCTTGACATTCATCAAATTCCCTACATAATGTAGGGTTTAGGGTTGAAGGTTTTCGGGTTAAGGGTTTAGGGTATTCAGGCCTATTCTATGCCTTTTGCTTAAGGGGGTCGTGCACAAATGACCTAGACATAAGCCCAGGAAACTCCTGAACATTTTAACCAGAACTCCGCAGCCTTTAACCCTAAACTCTAGGCCCTGAACCCTACTGTAGCCCTGATTCATAAGATTATGCAGGGATTCAGGGTAACAAAAACTTGAAAAACGTGTTCAAATCTACCCCTGTTAACGCGAGGCCCCAAACCGTATGCCTGCACAGCCTGCAGAAGGCTTCCAGCCTTCTTGACCTCGCTTTCGTGGTAGGATTGAGGGTGGGGTTAGGGGGTAGAGTTCAGGGTTTTAGGGTTTGGGGTTTTAGGGCTTAGGGGTTTAGGGTTTGGAGGTTTGAGGGGTTAGGGCTTTAGGGTTTGGAAAGTTTAGGGTTTAGGGCTTTAGGGCTTTAGGGTTTGGGGGCTTTAGGGTTTAGGCCTTACTTGAGTTGAGTTTTCTCCACACTGCCTTACGAACATCACATAATCCCGAATCGTCCCTGTAGCCCTCAGAAGTAAGGGTGCTCTGCTTTGAGCAACGTGTCTGAATTCTAAAACTCTAAACCCTAAGCCCCTAAACCGTAAACCCTGAATCCTAAACCCTAAGCCCCTACACCCGAAACCCTAACCCTAAACCCCAAATCCTAAACCATTATGTATGCCCCTTAATAAGCCCCAAAAAACTCCCCTACATAATCCCTTATATAACTCCCTTTTAAGGAGCTTAGACTATAGCTCAAAGGGGAAGCAATCTAAATCCTAAACCCTAAACCCTAGACCCTAAATAGTAGTTTCCATTTTGTTTATTTCGGATTATCCAAATAAACCCCAATATAACCCCGATAACCCTATACATCCCTTCACAGGGACCTAGGGTTTCCATTTCACTTTCCATGATCCCAAAACCCTGAACCCTAAACCCTAAACCTCTAAACCTCAAAACCCCTAAACACCTACACTCCTAAACCCCAAACCCCTAAACCCCTAAACCCTAAACCCCTGAACCCTAAACCCTAACCCCTAACCCTAAACCCTGTTTCTTATAGGGGAAGCAGTAGAGGACCCCCCCAAAACTGAGCAGGGAGCCTGGACCAGAGCCTCGCCTTTGGCTTCCTGGCATCTTTCTTGGAGGTTATTTGGGTTTAGGGTTTAGGGTTAGGGTTTAGGGTGTAGTTTATGATTTAGGGTTTAGGGTTTAGGGTAATCCTGGCCTACTTGTTTAGGATCTTTAAGCCTTGGGGGTTGGGATATGCTGGGCTACTTGCAACATACTCCATTTGGGGTTTAGGATTGAGGGCTTGGGGTTGGGTGTAATTCTAAACTGCTTATAACCCACGTTTTTTTTGCGGGTTTAGGATTTAAGGCTTGGGGTGTTTGGGATTCAGGATTTAGGGTTGAAAGTTTAGGAGTTTAGGATAGGGGGGGGTTGGGATTCGCTTTGGGCAGCGCAGAAGACCCCATGCAGCATGCATGACACTGGGTTCATATGTCGGGCTTAGGGTTTGGCGTGCTTATAAATCCAAAGGCAGTAGTTGTACTTCAAATACAGCAGGACTTAGATTGAGCTATAAATACAAATATTAGCTGGCTACAGGTACCCATAAGTAGCCCTGAAACTCCCGCTAGGAGACAAAAAAAGATAGCAAGGTTTCTTAGGGTTTATAGTCCCCCTTAAGTAGATAGAATATGGGATATATGGGGATCTTATTATAATATACCCAAGGCCATATTCTATCTACTTAAGGGGGACTATAGGGCTTAGGTTCCCCAACTCTCAAAACCACAACCTTTGAGCCTGAACCCGTAACCTTCAACCCATACCACCTCCGGTCCTTCCCCAGCAGCCCGCAACCAAACGGACAAACGCTGCAAACCCTGAAGAACCCTTTGGAATTTAGGGTTTAGGGTTTCTGAAACCTTCAATAAGGTAGTGGGTTTCCACCTTTTTTTCCAATCCCCTATTCCCGGCAACCGCCCCAACGCCTACATCGCTGCCTTTTTTCCTAAACCCCAAATCCCAAACACCAACCTTAAGCCCTAAACCTTAAACCCTATACACCCAAACCCCTATGCAGCCCCTATAAACCCTAAACAAGCCCTACATGACCCCCATATAGCCCCCAAGCCCCTAAACCCTAATGTAGACCCCTAATTAATAAACCCCATCCTTTTAAGGGCCCTTATTATTGGGATCCCGCTTATAATCCCTATTGAGGGGAGGTGGTTTAAACCCTAAACCCTAAACCCTAAACCCTAAACCCCAAGGCCTTCTTCTCCAGCATGGACATGGCGCGCTCGACAGTGGCCGAGGTCTCGAGGAGGTCCTCCAAAGAATGCTCTGCAAGGGCAGTCCGTGGTCTAGGGCTTGGGGGTTTGGGGTTTTGAGGTCTACGGCTTGGTTTGGGGTTTAGGGTTTAGGGTTTAGGGTTCAGGGGCTTAGGGTTTAGGGGCTTAGGGTTTGGGATTTAGGGTGTAGGATTTAGGGTTTAAAGTTTAGGGTTTACCCTGAAGCCCAAATCCTAAACCTAGACCCAAAGGATGTAGGTTTTAAGCCATTTTAGAGCTTGGGGTCTATTCTTCAGGCTTGATGTTGGGTTTTGGATTTGATGTTTTTCTTTATCGCCGCTGTCCCCAGTGCACCTTTTCTGTGGATCATATAAATATGAGGCTGATCTGGGATTATATATTCGGATAAATACCCCAATAAAGGAGAAGCAATGGAAATGGCATGGGATCTAAGAACGATAACCCCCTAAACCCTAAACCCCTAAAACCTAAACCCTACACCCCTAAACCCACTATGAAAGCACTCAGTTCTCAACCTATAGGACCGAGGTTCCAGTCGTCCTGCCCTTGCCTACCCCTTCCACAGATGAGTAGTGTTTTTTGGTGGTTGAACCTAGTAAGATTATATTCCTTGTATAAAATACTACACCCCAAAAGGAGGATATAATCTTACTCTATATTTGGTACCATAGTATCCCCAAATAAATTACTACTCAGATGCCTTCTGTTGCCCCTTTTTGCGGGTCATCATCCAGTACGGTTTTGATGCGTAGGGCTTAGAGTTCAGGGGCTCAGGGAGGTTCAGGGTTGAGGATAGAGCTGAGAGTTTCGGGCTTCCTGCCTCAGAGTTTCGGGTCTATATGAATGTCTCACCAAACAAGCACCCTCGAGGACCCTAGAGATACATGGAGACCACAAGGAGACTAACCAGGATTCTCTACTATGCTGGCATGATGTTGAGGAAGTCCAAGGTAAGCTAAACAATTAAAGGGGCGAGATGATCTGAGTTTTAGGGCATATGAGCTATAGTCTTAACTCCTTAAAGGGGAATTATATAGGGAGTGTTATAGGGCTTATTAAGTGGGGTACTAGGAGTTTAGACTATAGTTCATATCACTTCCTTTGTGAAGAACAGCTTATCTACGTGGACCCCAAATCCTAAACTGAATCCCCAAAGCCCTGCACGAGGGGATTCATGGGGTGGGGGACTTCTTTTTTTAAGGCTATGTAGCTTAATGTTTTTACCTGGTGGGGGCTTGTAGGGAATGAGGGATTATACATATATATATATATAGATATAGATATATAGGGATTATACTCCCTTCTTCCCTACAAAGCCCCGCTCAGTTTAGGGTCTCAGGTTTCTGGGTTTGAGGGCTTTTGGGTTCGCGGTTTCAACCCCAAGTTTGGGGATGCGGCACGGCGCAAGACTCGTCAATTCCTAGCAAAGAAAAAGATGCCTTCAACAAACTAATCAGGGTTTAGGGTTCTGGCACTGAACTGCTAAGCTCTAGGCTTGTAACTATGAGACAACACCTTAACCTAGACCAAAATCCTCAACCCTGCACCCCAGATCTCCACTACCCACATCCCTGAACCACTAATCGCAATCCCGCGACCCTCAACCCTAAACCCCAAACCTCCAAAACCAAAACCTCCCACCTCTGATCCCGAAACCTGCCCTTGCAAACTAGGCCCCGTGAAGACTCCTGTCCCTTTCAAAGTGGTCTACAAGGGTTCCATCCCTAAACCCCAAACCCTAAGGCCTAAATCCTAAACCCCAAACCCTAAGCCCTAAACCCTAAGCCCTAAGCCCTAAACCCTAAGGCCCTAAATCCTAAGCCCTAGACCCTAAATCTTAAACCCTAAATCCTAAACCCTAATTCCTAAACCCTAAATCCTAAGCCCTAAATCCTAAACCTGGGCTCCTTCTGAGCCGCCTTGAAGTCAGCGGCCTACCGCACATCAGGATGCAAAGGCGTCAGGGAGCTGGGGCATTTGTCTTTCCTTGTTTTTTAGGATTGAGGGTTTAAGGTGTTTAAGGTTTCAGGTGTTTAGGGTTTAGGGGGTGGGTGGAATTTGAGGGTTAAGGTGGGGCGGGGGGGGGTGGGGACCTTGAGGTTTGGGGATGTTCAGGCTGGTGGGATATCAGCACTGAGCTTTCTGTGAAATTACAGATGTCATATAACGCATAGCTAAATCACACACACCAAGCCGACGAAATCCCAAAGAAATGTAGAACCATATAGAAGTCCTTGGAATTGCACACTAGTCTTGATTGGGACCCTAAGGGCTATATATGTTAGGTCTGGTGGGTCAACCACTATGAACACACCACTAAGCCCGCGCAATGCTCCTACATGATGTCAGAGTGGGCTAAATTTGAATCTTGTTCCGGGTTATGTTATGTCATACTACAATGCATATGAGAGGTGTAGGGGAACATTATCGGATGTTATTCAGGATCCTGCGTCACCTCCTGCACAACAGTTTATAATTTCAGTTCAGGAAGCCATTGCCCATGATAACCGGAGCCGGAAGTTGCTGGTACGACGGGGAGGAACCTCCTGAAAGGACCAGATTGCAGACGAGCCCGACATCCCAAGTGCACCCAAGGGCAACACCCTAAACCCTAAACCTTAAAGGGTTTGCAGTTTAGTAATTTAGGGTTCGGGGTTTAGGGTTTAGGCCTCCTAAGGCTAAGGGTCAGGGTTTGGAGAGAAGCCCCCAGAGCCGCGCTGTAGGCTTCCACTGAAAGCGGTTATAAGGACTTACATGGTCCAACATCTGGCTTTATAGTGTCCCCAAGCCCTACATAGAGTAGCCCAGGTACGCCTACAATAGGCTTTGTACATAACACTTCAATGTATTGACCTTGTTTTACATGTCTAAGTCAATGACTCTAGGTAAATCCCCAAACTCTGAGCCCTAAACCCGATACCTAATGCCAGTAGATCCCTCATACAACTCCAATATAACATTTCTGGGTAACTCGTCCAAGTGTTTAAACCCTGAACCCCAAACCCTTTCCCCAACAAGAGCCCCCGGAATCCCCTACTGGGGTCCATATGGACTTCCCGATCTGACAAACTCCTAAATCCTTGGCCCATAGCCCCAAACCCCTCAACCCTGAACCCTATCCCTGAACTCTTTGAAGAGCTCCCATTCTAAGAAAACTCCCATTTAGGCTTCCACTTGAATCCTTCTGAGCTCCCCCGACCTCCTTGCCACGCACCTCAGTGGCAGCGGCGAGGTCAGCCTGGCAAAGAAGGCTTCCGGGTCTAGGGTTGAACGTTCAGGGTTTGGGATTTTTGGGGTCAGGGTTTAAGACTCAGGGTTCAGGCTTTGGGGTCTGGGGGGTTTAGGATTTAGGGCTCGTCGAAGTCATGGGTCCCCTCTTTGGGTGGCTACAGGCAAGTATGTTGTGCTTTACCTGGCTTCAGAAGGCTTAGCAGGGATGCCATGGCTCCTCACAATGCTCTGCGCGGCCTTCAGAACGAACACAGCACGGTCTTGGCCACCCAGCGTTCCCAAAACCCTAGACTCTCAACCGGACACCCTAAACCCATCCTGTCGTTCTTCAGAGCCTTATAGACTTGATCCTGCGGGAAATATCCGGTGAAATCCATACCTCCGGAAAAATATTAAGGACCGAGATCAGAGGTAGCCCCAAGTAAGATCTCACTCATTTTTCCCTACGTTGTGCCGGATTTGTTTTAAAATCTTTGAGAAAACCATAGCTCATTGCTCCTACCATGGAGGCATGAGGAAGCTAAAGGCATGGCACTAGACCCGATCACAACTGCATGTTGAATCCCTTGCTCAAATTGACCAAGTGTGTCAAGCTGACATCGCTGGAAAACAATTCCTACTAATTCGAGAAATAGGATTGCCATTTCTGACATGTAGCCTCCACCAAAAGTAACATCCAACTTCATGAAGCTCCTTTCTGGCACACTTTTGGGGTTCCATCGGAGCCCCGGGGAGGGAACCCAACAGTCAACAAACCCTAAACTTTAAGGGTTTAGGGTTGAGGGTTTAGGGTTTAGGGTTTAGGGTTGAGGGTTTAGGGTTTAGGGTTTAGGGTTGAGGGTTTAGGCCCCAAACCCCGAACCCTAAACCCTAAGCCCTAAGAACCCGAAACAATGACCCTGCAGGCCTCATTGGATGCAATGCCCTCAGAGGTCTCCTGGAAAGTCGGAGGACTTTTCATCCCACAAAGACTGAAATAATATAGGTGATAATCAAAAATATGGTCCCCTTTCTGGTACCCTAAATATTGGGTGCCGTATTATAATCAGGATCCAAAAAGGGACCATAATTTTGAGAACCACCCATGTGGTGCAGGGTACATAAGGTGGTGCAAGATTTCGTCCTCTAACAGGATTCCCAAGATTTGAGAACTGGACTTACGGATTTGGGTTTGGTTTGTGGGGTTAGGGAGCCGGTGGTTCCAAGCAGGACAAGTATAGTCCCCCTTAAGTAGATAGAATAGGGGGTATATGGGGATCTGATCATAATTCACCCAAAGCCATATTCGATCTACTTAAGGGGGACTATGTACTTGTAACTTGTTTGAAGCACTTAAATCTCTACTCGCAACTACCCACGAACTCCCCAACAGTGCACGGACTGAATACCATATACATGGGAACATCCCAAGAATTGAAGGGTCCATTATGTGTTGTGGGGACCCCTTAAGCAGGGCAAGTAAAGGTTTAGTGAGGCTACTCTGCATGGAGGTTCGAGGGTAGGTATCTCCCAACTAAGGATTTTCTGAGACATCCAATTGCAGACACCAGCTGCAAAAGACCTTGGCGTCTTGTTGACTCCCATGGCTTCCCCCTACCACAGCTCCAACCCCCCAAGCTTGGGGTGTGGTTGCATTGTTACTCCTAAAGAATAGCCGTCCTTTTGCAGGGGAGAGCACTTCTTCTGCTCCCAAAAAGTCAATGTCCTTACCTGTGCAACCTAGACCCGTATCCACCGACCTCATATGAATCCCTCACGCTTAGCAAACTTATCCCGAAGCCCCAAACACCCCCAAAGTATAGCCACAAATCTCATTGGTTCCCCTACTCCCCCCCTAGGTTCCCCCTAAATTAAGAGTAATTGCCCCTAAATAACCTTAATTTAGGGGAACCCATGAAAATCCGGAAAACCGAAACCCTCAACCCAGACCCTAGCCCCTTTCCACCACACCTCAAAAGCCCTACTTTTCCAATGAGAGGATTTGGGCAACCCCGAATCCCATGCTTAAGGTCATATCATAGCTATAGAATGTTAATTTTGGAGCTTGGGATTACCCAAACCCTCTTATGATCACCCCTGAACCTAAACCCTAAACCGAGAGTTCTACTTGTAGCCCTAAGCCCCAAAGTTCTACCTGTAGCACTAGACCCCAAACCCCAAATTCTACCCTAAACCCTAAACCCTTATCCCTAAAGCCTCATGTCTGAAGTGTCCTGCAGCGTCGTGGCCAAAGCCTCGGCTTTCCCCTCGGCCTCAAAAAGATGGGTTTAAAGGTTTTGGGTTTAGGATTTAGGGTTCAGGCTTTAAGGTTTAGGATTTGGGGTAGAGGCTTTAAGCTTTAGGGTTCAGGATTTAGGGTCTAGGCTTTGGGGTTTAGGGCTCAAGGTGCTCCACCAAGCTGGCGCCCCGCTCAAGTCCAGGGCTTAAGCATACTGTTGATGGACAAAATCCAGAGCCACGTAAGTCCTTGTAGACTGTAAGCCAGCCCTAACCCTAAACACCAAACCCTAAGCTACAGTGACTGCAAACCGGATAATCTTCTTGAGTCCCTGTAAACCCTGAATCCGGAATATACAGTATACGCATAAAACGGATTCCTTCACATGTAGACGCACACGCGTCTTTTTTGAGTGCGAAGTCAGCGGACAAGTCTCCAAGGCCCCTTAATGGGGGGGGGTTCGGATTAGCAAATGGGGTCGGATTTAGAGCAAACTGTTGGCTGAACGCATCAATATAAATGGGTACGGATTGGAGCGAACTTTTGGTCTTCAGGGATAAATAACAGCACAGGACCGGAATAAATTCATGCTCTGTTCTGGAAACCCCAAAGAGAGCAGGAAAAAACAAGAGACACAAAACCTGGAGATCTGAGTCCTAGAGCCCTTTGGCCAGAAAGCAATTCCATTCCGATTCTCAGATTTTTTCCACGCCAGAAACGTTCGACTTCTCATAAAACCGCTTATTCGAACAGCTCAGGCAATCATTCCTGCTGAGGGTAGTACACCGAGACCGCCGGAACGGAATAATGGCCAGTAGAAAGGGTACAGAATAATCGTGGCCCCTAGAGCCCTTGGGTTTATGAGTTCCTCTGGGACCCGCCCAAACAAGTTTGCCGAAGTTGGATTGGGCGACTCCGGAATATTTTAGAATCGCTACTTGTTGGGGGGGAGCTTAATAATCAGAACTCCCCATTACGTCTCTTGTAAGGCTACTTGTGATCGTACTGAAAATCTTCGAGGCCCATTCTTGCTGTTTCTGAGTGTCGACTGAAATAACTGATACGTGTTTCTTCCTTTGGATCCAGTGGCCGTTTGCAAGCAAAAACACGGATACACCACTGTGGTGTCCACTTAGGACATTCTGATTCAAGCGATAGTTTTGTCGGTTGCTGTTTTCCGTTGATTTTCTCGGCCTCAATACCTCAAACCCCGACTCCACTGCTTCAGCCTCTGGTCTGGTTTCCTTATCCGTGATTGAAATTCGAGGTTGGGCTGAGGTCGGCATGCCAGTGCCAAGTCTGGAAAGGCAACAAAACTACAAACCCAGCCGTTTACCAACTGAACCCTGAATACTAAACGCCTCTTAATCTGAACCTCGAACCCGAAACCCCAAGCCCTAATCCCTAAATCCCAAACCCCAAGCTTTTTAAGCCTTGATCCCTTAGACCCTCATCCCCTGCCGACTTGAAGGGCTTCGGATCTTCGGTGCCTTGCTGATGCGCGCAGTCATCTCCTCGACGTCATCGCTGGCGGTCTTGATCTGGTACCTGCAGCTACTAGGGGTCTGCGGTTTAAGGTTCAGGTTGCATTGGGAGGCTCCTTTCCACACACCTCCCCATAAGGGCTGACAAAAAACTTTGTGGAGACCTTTGTGGAAACAACTCCTAAAGCTATTGTTGGGATCTATCAGTCCTCACCTTTCTTCAGGAAAGCCTTACCACCTTGAAGCCCCTAAACCCTAAGCCCTCAGCCCCTAAACCCTAAACCCTTAACCGCTAAACCCTGAACAAAAACCCTACACCCTGAATAGCGTGGTTCGATGGAATTCGGCCTCTAGGTCCGCAAGCTAGAAAGCTTGCTGGTTGTAAGTCGGGAATGAAAGAACCTTAGAGAAAAATAAACACTACTACGCTTAGTACTACTAGTACTGTTACCAGTACTGTTACTACTACGATTACTACAACTCAATGACTTTCACTATCATAACTACTGTTACTATCACTATTAGAATTATGATTGCTATTATTGTTTCAACTACTTTTACTATCATAAAAACTGTTACTATGACTATAGAAGCTACTTTTGGGATCCCCTCCTTCATCCCTGAAGGGGGAGCCCATCACCGCGTCATGCAAAGGCGGTTAGTGAGTTATCGGCCCAAGTCCACCCTTAAGCCAACTACCTGGATACTAAGACACGGCTTACGTAGGGTATATAGGGCTATATAGGGTTCTATAGGATTATATAGGGTCATGGAATGGTATGAAATAGGGACCTGGACCCTTCGCACACAGGTTTGCAGCCAGTGTACAGCCGTAGGTGTTGCCAAAAACAAACACAGACCACCTCACAGACCCCAAGAACCCCCAACCTTGTTCCCTAGATCCTAAACCTTGGGTACTGCCCCCCCCCAGTAACAGTCTATATTAGGGTCCTATTAAGGGCTATATATAACCATATCATAATTATTATCCAACTCTTACTTACGGGGGGCAGTACCCAACCTAAACCCTATGTCATGATCCTTGCAACCAACAAGCCCAAACCCTTCCTTACAATGGAATGCGGAGCCCGAGCCCTGTCTAGACCCCTGACCCAACTGCAAAACCCTTTGGATAGCGAAGCTCCCACCCTCAAGTCTAGACACCCAAAACTCTCTACCCCAAACCCTGAACCCTAAACTCCACAAGTCCTTACCCTATAAACCCTACCCCCTCAAAACTCGTTACCCTTAAACCCAAAACCTGTCTGACTGCCCCCGAGATGCTGGAGCTCCGCCGTGCGCAGCTCGCAGTTGTTGTTGAACTTCGTAATTCGTGCCTGGGCTGCCATGCGTTCAGTTTTTGGGTTTAAGGGTTTAAGGGTTTAAGGGTTTAAGGGTTTAGGGCTTGCGGTTTACGCCAAACCCGGAACACTTTAGGGAGTGTAGATACCTAGGGCTGTGGGAAGGATGAGGATTTGGGAGATATGGTGTGCGCACAGCTGGAAGCTTGGGGTTTAGGATTCGAGCTTAACATCCGTAAACCCTAATTACACCCTAAACCCTAAAGGTGTTGGGGTCAACAGGCGCTTGCGGCTCTCTTGACTTCAAAGATGCTATCTACGCAAGACTGGCCGCTTGAATCTCAGCTGTCTGCCCTGTGGAAACCTAATGCAGACGTGTTGCTTCACATCTAGTTATAGCCTAGGCATGTCCAGTCTAAAGACTCTAGTGACGTGGGCTCGTGTACAATTAAATCTCCAAACCCTTATCTCTTGTCATGGGCTGCCTTGCTACCACACGCCTTTACTGATCCCTTGGGATTCTTAGGCTCCCCTTTCGTAGGGTAATCTGGGGATAGTTCGGGCTAGTAAGTAAGGCTGATCAAGGGAGACCCAGGTGGGGTAGTACAGGATGGGGTGGTAGTGGAATCCTCAACCCTAGACTTTCGTTCCTAAGCCCCAAACCCTCAACATATATATACATATATACAAAATTATACGAGTAATCCGAAAAATCATATTAGTACTCGGAGTATAACCCTAAACCCTAAACCCCTAAACCCCTAAACCCTAAACCCCTAAACCCTAAACCCTACTGTCTGAAGCAAGTCTCATCCTCAGCCTTTCCTTCCTTCTTGATGGTGGTCTGCATGTCCGACAGCCTCAGGAAGAGCTTAGGGTTGAGGGGTTTAGGGTTTTGGTTTAGGGTTTAGTCCCCCCTAAGTAGATAGGATATGGCTTTGGATAGAATATAATAAGGTCCCTATATACTCCATAGTCTATCTACCTAAGGGGGACTATAGGGTCTAAGGCTCAGGGCTTTAGGGCTCTAGGCTGTGCAGCTTAAGTTTGAGATTTGGGCGGCTTAGGATTTAGGTTTTAGGGTGTATTAGGGTTTAAAGTTAAGGTTTAGGGTAACAGCCAGGATACGAGTACTGGAGTGGCCACTATTTGAACACTATCTGGGGGTTTCCCAACATTAGGGGGTACCGTTTTGGGGGTCCCTATAATAAGGATTGTCGTGTATTGGGGTCTGTATTGAGGTCCCCTTCTTTTGGGACACTACCGTCTACCGCAAGCAATCTTGCGAGGGCAACTTTCAGCGCGTACAATTCGCACGAGTCCCAAACTGACCGTGGGGATCCAACTCCAGGAATTTCAAAAATACCCCTAAACCGCTTATATACCCGTCGCTACTACAATCCTTTGTCTGCCTGTGAAGTTTGGGGATTTACGGTCTGAACCCTGAATACTGTAGACCCTAGCTGCTCAGCCTGCTAAAGGCCCCCCAAATCAAAGAGCGAGCGGCAAGGAAATCACCTTGGCGACCGGATTCACTGCCTGCCGACAGCTGTTGACAATTTTGCATGCTTCTGAAGAAGTGGCTGTGGCAGCGCCAACCCCGCCAATAAGGACTCTATGAGATTCATCGATAATCACTCATCATAAGGTCATTAATATGGAACCTGAGGTAACCAAAACCCTCCTGCTCGCAAAAATAACACAAGTTTGACTCTTGAGGTCCATGGGCACGTACAAGTGCACTTATAGACCACTTAGAAGATACCATGTTATTGAAGGCTTTGGGTTGAGGTTTCAGGGATTAGGATTTTGGGTTTAGGGTTTAGGTATAGAGAACACTGTAGGGATCCGTTCCCTCTAGCAAAAAGAAATTCTTGGGTTTCCTTGGGTGCAGGCTTATGCTTTCAAAGTTGGGTTTTAACGCCCAGGGATTAGTTTCAAGATCACGGGTCTGTGTAAGCTTCAGGGCTTGGGTCTTCAGCCTTACAGCTTAGGTTTTCTGATCATTGCCGTGTCAGAAGCTAGGCCGCCATCACAAACACAACGCTGCCCCCCCTGCACACTCAGTAGGATGATGCGCACGCGCAGTACCACCTACCCAAACAACATCACTGGAGTAGTATTTCTGGGGTGGTTGAACCTAGTCTTCTGTTCCTCTTCTAGAAAGCGGATGATTTGACCCTCAACTGTTTGGATCTTGGACACTTACAGGCCTACGTAGTATAGCGCTGGGGCTCCTTCAGAAAGAGAAAACTGAGGTGGACCCTTCAGCACCCATTTCGTGAAAGAGCTTCTCACTCCCTCCAACCCGAAACCTAAACCCTAAGCCCCAAACCCTAAACCCTAAAGCCCTCAACCCTCAACTCTAAACCCCAAAAGTCGAGGGTCCATCATCAAATTTAAGATGGCGCTCCTGCGGAATCTTTCCTGTCAGAGCGACAATACAAGGAAACAGTCCGACGCATGCATTAGAACAAGGACCCTGTTTCAGGGTTTAGGGTTTAGGGTTTAGGGTTTAGGGTTTAGGGTTTAGGGGAGAGCAAGGATCTCATAAGTTTCGTTGGTCTCTCCTGCGAGTAACCATCCAACGGCGCCCAGAAACTCAAAACCTTCCGCCCAACCTAAACCCTAAACCCTGAACCCTAAACCCTCGAACCTCTCAGCCCCCCTAAAACCCTAAACCCTGAGTTCTAATATCTGCAGCCCTTAAACCCTAAAAGCCGTAGACCCTACAAATCTAACCCTAAAACCCCTAAAACCCTTCGGGTTTAGGGTTTAGGGTTTAGGGGCCCCTGGACCCCAAAACCACCCCAAGAAAAACCTTTAACCCCTAAACCCCCTAACTTCCCCCCCCTTCTCCTATGACTTAACCTTGGTTAGCTAGGATATAACCCATTATAGTATAATAGTTTCCATTTTCTTTTCCATTCCTTCATTCCCAGCTAGCCAATGGCAAAATCTCTATATACCCTCAGTTTCCATTCTACTTTCCCCATTGTTGGAGCAATAAGATTATCCTTATATAACCCTAAATCTTAAACCCTAAATCCTAAACCCTAAGCCCAAAGACAGCCTGTCCAGCAACCAGGGCCAGGTTCGCCAGGAACAGCACGAAGCGGCCTCAGCGAATGCAAGGGTCCTAAGGGTTTAGGGTTTAGGGTTTTGGGATTTAGGGGCTTAGGATCTAGGATTTAGGGTTTAGGGTTTAAGGTTTAAAGTTTTCGGTTTAGGGTTTGGGGTCCCAAGGGTTTAGGGTTTAGGATTCAGGGTTTAAGGTCCTTAGGGTTTAAGGTTTAGGATTCAGGGTTTAAGGTTTAGGGTGTAGGGTTGGGGTAGCGGGATATTGACCAATAATGGAGAATCAAATGGAAACAAAAGAAAAAGAAATGCAAGATACTATAGTGGGTGTGGGGTTTGGAGTGTAGGGCTTAAGGTTTGGGATTGGGTCCCTTTAATACTTCTGGGGAGCTATTCAGCAAGTGGGCGCGGATTCTGCTAGTCAAAAAAAGTTTTAAAAAAGGATTTCTAACATGAACACCTTAAACCCTAAACCCGAAAGCATCTTCTATCAACAGGGAATACGGACTAAACCGGGAAGGGAACAAACACCTCCGTTAAGCACAGTACCTGAAGGTCACAACTTGACACTGCACAACGTGTTGCTTACGGGTGAAAGAGGGGGAGTGGGGAATGAATATAGGTACCACTACAAGGGTATATATGGGGACTGTATAGGGGTTATTATGGAAATCCACTCCCCGACTCTCTCTTAAACACCACTAAGGTTGTTGGAAACCTTCAACCTGAAACCCTCAGGCCTAAACAGTCAGCCCCTTCTGAAAGTCGTAAAACCCCACTTGATGTTTGAGAAGTTTTCTGACACCAGGTACGGCTTCGGCAACATATACCCTTCTCCAAACTGACATTAAACGGCTTAGGATTTGGTTTTTGCTGTAAGGTTCAGGGTTAAGGATTGAAGGAGTATATTGGGCTTACGATTTAGCCTGAAAAGGGGCCGTTTCCGGACTGCTGTCCTTGAAAAGAGTGAAATGGGTTTCAATGTCGCCTTTCTTTTGGGGTGTGCGGATAAAGTAGAAGCCTGACAAACTAGTGATACTGCCCCCTTGTAGCCCCTCAAAAAAAATCAACTATACCCCTATGCCGTATCTTGGTTTGGGCCTACGACACGAAAAGCCCGCGCAAGTGCAACTGCTTGCGGCTGAGAAGCTCATGTTGGAGTTCGCGGAAGCTAAGGGAGCGGGGCGCGAAACTTCGTTTAAGGCGAAATATTCTCAGACGCGGGCGAAGTGTGAAGCAAAGGCATGAGAATCCTCATGCTTTTAGCGTTCAGGGTTCAGGGTCTAGGGTTTAGGTTTTGGAAATGCAGGGGTTTGGGTTACCCAAATCCTAAAGACCCGTTCACTGTGACTACCATGTGACTCTCATAGGGTCCATGTCCAGGTCGTGGGAATACCAGACCCCCCTAATCTAATGGATGAGCTATAAGTAGGCTCCGACGTAAGATCAGAATGAATACGCCAGAGTAAGATATCTCGAGCCCTGTGTATTAGAACTACGTGAACCCTCAAGTAGAGAAGAAGACACTAAGTCAAACCAGAAGAAAAATATCCCAGAATGACGTACTAGCGGTCGGTAGGGAAGGCAGCAATGGAGTCATCTCTAGAATTCCGAAACCCGTTCCTTCGTTCCCTACTACCCACCCACTCTAAACCCTAAACCCCAAATGGCTAAGTAATTTACTTTGTCTTTTCCATTTTGTACCATATGCAATCCCTTCGTACCTCTAACCCCTATATGCTCCTATATAAGCCCTGCAAAAACCGTACATTACCTCGCCTACTAGCCATCAGTAACTAATTTGAACTGACCTTTGGTGGATCCCAAAACCAGTTCCGCCCCGCAGCGAGTAAAGCAAACATGGCAAAACCCAAGTTCTGAGTTCCATGCGTGTTACATGTACGGGGAGAAGGGCTGAAAAATCAACAGTTCCAAGTTGTGAGCTCCATCTTATGTTATCTGGCATGGGCAGAGGGGGTTCAAATATCAAGGGTCTCCTTAGAGGGATGACGATATGGGGTTACACGATCCGAGGGATATATCTAAGGCTTAGGGCACATGAGCGGCCAAACCTACAAAAATAAGCGTATACCCTGAAATAAGCCCCGCAGCCAACGCCCTAAACCCTCACATGAACTACAATCGATATTCCCCGTTCCTAACTACGACCATACCAAAC
Source organism: Symbiodinium pilosum (assembly GCA_905231905.1). Classification (NCBI taxonomy): domain Eukaryota; class Dinophyceae; order Suessiales; family Symbiodiniaceae; genus Symbiodinium; species Symbiodinium pilosum. The sequence goes on along the minus strand of CAJNIZ010033669.1, from coordinate 145,646 downwards.
TACAAAAGGGACTTCAAAATCCACTCTCAATGGTCCGTTGGTACCCCTAACCCCCACGCCCGAATCCCTACCCCTCAACCATTAAGGGTCTGCGGGTAGCCCTACCACAGTAGCTCACGTGACCTCTCATGTCCTGCAGAATCCTGCTGTGGAGTGCGGTTCTTAGGCTTCAGGGCTGTTTTAATCATATAGGGTTTGGTGGCTTGGGGCTCAGGATGTTGGGGGTTAGGATCTAGAGTTCAGGACTTGATTGAGAGACTAAGGGTTAGCGAGTAGGCTGTATGGCGTAGGGTTTAAGCCTCACTACATATCTCCCCCAAAATGGTTCTGAACCTCACACCAAAAGCCAAAGACATTCCCTGACACCCCCTAAACCTAAAACCCTTTCATCCCGCTGAAAAAGGAGAAGAAAAAAAAAACACGCAGCACTCTCAACCTCCAACCCTAGCCACCATGCCCTGAACCCTCAACCTTCAATCCTAAACCTAAGCCCCATACCAAAAATCCTAAGCACTTGCAACCCTACTTCGCCAGTGCGGCAATGGCAGGCTGCGCTTGGCTAAGGTTCCATCCGGACTCGGTGTCACAGCAGTTCAGGTTTAGGGGTGGGTGTAAGATCTTGGGTTTTAGTCTTCGTGGTCGGTTCAGAGCTTAAGGTTTATGACTCATGTGCTGTGGAACTTATCCACCCTTTTCTGGGGTGTCCCAAACATTAGGGGTGGTATTGAAACAGGGACTCAACAAAGGACCATACTTTTGACAACCTCCGGCCTATATACAGGACATAGCAAAAATAGGGCTTGCAGTTTAAGACCTACCTCAACTTCCCAAATACCCAAAATAGGGATCAGGGTTTAAGGTTTAGTGTTAAAGGTTCAGGCTAAGCATGATCCCGGTGTGGCCTGCCCTCCTCCTCCCCCTCCCCCTCCCCGCCTTAATTTAAGTTGCATAAATCCCTTTATTCCCCCAGTTTCCATTTCATTTTCCATTTTCTTTTCCATGTGATTCTCCATTATGTGGGGATAATGCGTTGTCCGTGGGACGACCATCCACCAGGCCGTTGTCCAGGAGAGTGGTAGTTGGGTATTAGGGTTCTATAGGGATAATGGAAAAGAAAATGTAAACTACCATGATGGGTTATACAGGGTATATATTGGGGTTATATAGGGTGTAGGGTTTAGGGTTTAGGCGGCAGAACTGACCCCAGTCCACTGGGTAACATGGAAAGTGGCGAGCCCTAGCAGAAACCATTGGTTTGCAGCGCCGCTTTATTTCTTGGCTGGGTGAGGGCTTCTGGCTTAGATGTTTCAAGGTTTGGGGGGGTGGAGGTTTTGAGGGTTGGCATGGATGCCAAGGGGTTTGGTCAAGCGGCTCTAAAACTAGCCAGGACGCTTTTGGATGGTCACATCATTTTGCCCGAAGAGTAATCCAAGGGCCTAGGGTTCAGGGTCATGTCAGTATAGGAGTCCAGAAGTTGGAAGCTGTCCTTGTACACAGAGAAAAACGTTAGGTGGCAATTTCTTGGCCTGCTATATGTTTACAGAAGCCTTGCAATGACTCTCATTCGGCTTTGTTCGGCACATTCAACTTAAACTTGTTCATCTACACTCTCGCAAACGAGCATGCGCGCTAAACCCAAAAGCCTAAACCCTGACTTTATAGACCCAAGTCTTCTACGTTGCTTGGGGCATAATCTTCGGACCTGGGCTTGAATCTTACGATGACTAGCACTATTACCAGCTCAGAATGCAATCAAGCGCTCAAGAAGCTCATTGAACAGGCGAGAGTTGTCATTGGCCGTATCAATGACTTCGGGTCACCGCTTTTGGGCCTTACACCCCTGTCTGGCAGCTGTGAGCACCACGCCGAACTGAACTCCAAAAATTGGTGAAGGCGCCTGGCGTTGCGCCAAGGACTTGGCGGATGCCGAATTGGGCATGAGATGCCCTCTTGCGAAAGAGATTAATGGCTCGCTTGAGGGCCGTTTGCGGATCTGTTCTGGGCTTCCAAATGGACCATCACTGTACTTGAGGATGCCTAGAGGGTCAGGGTTGGGGGGTCTGCACCCTCAGATCAAGGACAGTTCCCAGGTGAGTAGTTGCCAGGTAGGTAATCCCCCGACATAAAGCAAATAGTGTGCTCGCACAATCAGAACGAGAAATTCACCTGACAACTACCCACCGGGAACTCTGCTTAGCACCCTGAATCTATGGTTGCTACATCCCCTCCCAAACTAAAAATGAACTCCAGAGTGGTCTCCATGACGACTGTCGTCCTTTTCAAGAGGGCCTTCACGGGACTAGGGTTTAGTGTTTAGAGTTTAGGGTTTAGGGTTTAGTACATAGTAAACGCCTGAATAGCTAGCAATATTGCACCTCTTACAGCGCCTAATTAAAAAAGTATAATACGCCATACCCACACACCCAACTCCACCGACTTACTGGTGGTTGGTACGGAACATGGGAATATTGGGGAAAAAACGAAATATAAGTGTCAGCGTGGGGAACGGTAAGCCCGAAAGCCTGTATATTGGGAGTATTGTATATTAGAGTGGGTGGGAGGTTTAATATTATGAGGAGCGGAGTACCCTGTACCGTGAACCTTTCATTCAGCCTGCCAAACTCAACTGGAGGGTCTAGGGGTCTGGGTGTAATGGCATAGGCTTTCGAGTTTAGGGTTTAAAGGTATAAATGCCAATCTTAGCTGAAGAGTCCTCGTACTGAAATTGGCCAATTCTGCTTAGCTGGCTTATCTGAAACCCACAAGCACCACCCGTTTGAATAACTTGGACCCTGGGAGGACACAAAATCCTGTCTTGGCTCCGGACAGCTTCTAAGAGGCTTCGCATTTCCGTCTGTGTAGGGTTTAGTATTCAGGGTTTTGAGATGGTCATCGAAGGACAGAATTGTTTTCGGGTTGCATATATACTGGGTAAGGGTGTAATAAAGGAGGATCAAATGGCAAGGAACATGGAAATGGAAACTCGGATTAGATGCGGATGTTGGAAATCCTAACATGAGGTTGATATACTAGAATCCCATAATTCTCCAGGTATACGGTAGCTATAGGGTCATGCAGGATTTTAAGTATCAACCGTGCGGAGACCTGAATGACTAGAATACAAGTCTGAAGAATTTGGAGGTGCTAGGATGCCCCGCAAGGAAGTGCTGCCCGGTAGTGATATTACAAAATCCTGAACCCTAAACCGTTTTCATCATGGCAGCATAGAAACACTTTTGCTCGTGATTGATTAACCTACTCCCCTTCATAGGGATTATCATATGGATCCAAATGTTAAGGCCCTTAAGAAACGTTGATTTATTAATCAAGGGTCTACATTCGTCCATCAACCCCAATGGGCCTCAAGTAAGGTATCTGCCTTTGAAAGGCTACATGAACAACAGCCTAGGCATTAACCCCAAGCCCTAACGTCCGAATCAACTTTTAAAAGCTTGAACAAGCCTAACAATCCCGGGCGCCTAAACCTGAAACGTTACCACACCATCCTAAACCCTAGTCTAAACCCTAACCCCTAAACCCTAAATCCTAACCCCTAGACCTTAAGCCCTAAACCCTGAACCTGATACCTAAACCATCCTAAACCCTAAATCCTAGACCCGAAGCCCTAAACGCTTCGTAGGCGAGGGAATGAACAAATGGGCAAGACTCTGGAAACTGATTTCGGGCTGAGTTTAGGTTTTAGGGTGTAAGGTTTTTTGGGTGGTTTAGGTTTTAGGTTTTAGGGTTTAGGGTTTAGGGTTCAGGGTTTAACTTTTGGCGTTGAAGGTTTAGGGTTTAGGCGACGAAAGCGTAAACTATCAGACTATCTTGTTGGAGGGTATAGTGGGGATGCTACTGTATAAGGGTCCATTCCTATATTCCTTGCTTACCACAAGTAAGCTTACTCATGAACAGGCAAAAACCTGAATCCATCTGAAACCCGTTTGCCCTTGAGACTCTCTTCAGACTTTAAACCCCCAATAGTAGATATGGAACCTTAAGTTGGCTTTAGAATTAGGGTTTAGGTTTTAGGGTTTAGGGTTTTATGGGCTAGGTTTTAGCAATCAAGGTGTCGAGTTTAGGAACTAAAGCTTACATTTCATGGTTTAGGATGTAGGGCTTACGAATTGGGGTTTAGGGTCCTACAGTCAGTCCGAGGGATCCTGCATGACCCTGAGTAGGTCATGCCTTGGGAAAATATTGTTCCAGTATACCAAGGTCACGCCTGGTTTTAGGTATCAACAAGTAGGTCTAGGATAACTCTTAACCCGAAACTCTGAACCCTAAGCCCTAAACCCTAAACCCCTAAACCCTAAACCCTAAACCCTGAACCCTAAGCCCTAAGCCCTAAGCCCTAAACCTTAACCTTAAACTGACCTCCGGACTAGAGCTTGGGATGCCATCATCAGGGTTTAGGGATAAGGTTGAGGGTTTAGGGTTGAGGGTTTAGGGTTGAGGGTTGAGGGTTTACAGGGTTGAGGGTTGAGGGTTTACAGGGTTTAGGGTTGAGGGTTTAGGGTTGAGGGTTTGGGGTAGAATAACCCCAGTTCGCATGTCATGTCGCATCTTATGTTCCTTTTGATTCTCCAATTCGGGGGTAGTATCATTTGAGCTGTCTAAATTGATTTCCTTTGGAGGTTATACATGTATCTTAAACCGTTTGTAACCACTGCATTACAAACCCAGATATGGCTAGATAACAACCCCGATACTTCCTATATGACCCTTATCAGTATCAATCCCTGTATTCCTGTATTCCTAAATAAACTCAATATCCAAAACCCTAAACACTGCACCCCTATACAACGCGCAATATCCTCCTTTAACAGCCCACCCCAACATACTATAATCCTAATTAATGTGGACCTCCTGAACCCTAAACCGCAAACCCTAACAACCCTTGTTGATTTCTGCAAGCCTCGCTGGGCCGCGCAAACTTTACCAGCAGCTCGCGCAGGGCGACCTGCGATGGATACGTCACAGTTCTTAGGTTTAAGGGTCATATGAAGGGTTTGGGAATTTGGATTGAGGGTTTAGTGTTTAAGCCCTAGGAATCAGGGCTCAGGAGGTACGGTTAAGGGTTAGGAAACAGGGTTTGAGGCTAAGGACTCGCCCATCTTGACCAGGTCTCTTTCAACGACAAAGGACTTGTGAGAACAAGCTGTCAATCACTGCCAAGACGAGCAGAAAATATTCAACACTCGAAGAAAACTAACTCCTGACTGCAATGTGGCGAACCATACCCCTATACAACCCCTACATATATACCCCAACATAACCCCAGTTTCAATTTCATGTTCCATTTTCTTTTAAATTTGATTCTCCATTATCCCCATATTGCAGGAAAGTAACAGGAAAACAAGGACTACCCCAAATCCTGGGACCCGCACTGCTTTAACCCTAAGCCAGGGCTTAAACGGTCCACCTCTATGAGTGCAAACAACTCAGGCCTATAGTAGACACCTACCTTCGTGTACTCAACAACCTAACCCTAAACTTCAAACTTCAAACTACGCGGCTGGAGAGTTTAGGGTTTAGGGTTTGAGGGCTTAAGGCCTTAAACCTTAACGTTAAATCCAAAGCCCTACCTTACTGAAGCAGACGCGCCCCGGATGCCTGCGGCAGAGTATCCAGTAGCCGCTGAGCCTGGGCCAACATTTAGGGTTTAGGGTTTAAGGTTTGGGGTTTAGGGTGAGGTTGGGTACTGCCCCCTCCCATGAAGAGTCCATAATAGGGGTCATACTACGGGCTATATATAATTCCAGTGTAAACACTTCCAACTGTTGATGGGTGGGGCCAGTACCCAACATAGAGGTATGGGGAGGATTGTTCCCCGCACACATATATATATATATACATATATGGTTATGTGTATGTTTTATAGCACATGAAATATAAGAGAGTTTACACGACCTGAAACCAGTACACGTAGGAATCATATGATCTATAGCAGGAGAAGCATACATATGTCTATAAAAGTCCAACGCAAAAAAAATGCTAGTGCATATCAGCATATATGCATATGCCTGTTCACACGTGTACACACATACAAAGGTTGTGCCTACCCTTAGAGGAATCCGCAGTGCCCGAACCCTTCCAAAAAGAAAATCCAGGCAGGGATGGTTGAATCCGTTCCGGGTGCAAGATCTCTCCCATCCATCATACCTTAATCCTACATTCTAAACCCTAAACCCTTCATCCTAAACCCTAAAACCTAAACCCTAAACTCTAAACTCTAAACCCTAAGCCTGAATTTGACAGCCGTGTGCTGTCGGGAGGCCTAGGATTCAGCAGCTTAAGGAACAAAGCTCAGGTCAGGAGAAGCACGTGGTCTAGGGCTTACCTAGACGCTCCAATGTAGTTCCGTTTTGGGCTTGGTATATTTTCTTGGCTAGGACTCTTTCTAGGGCTACCAAAAAAGTACTACATTGAAGGGCCTAGGTAGGGTCTTAAGCCTGAAGACTTTGTTTTACCCGGGGCTTAGGGTATAGAGTTTAGGGCTTGGGGTTTGGGGTTAAGGTTTGGGGCTTAGGTCCGGGGTTTAGGGTTTAGGGTCCTCCTCATGGATCTACTTCCTAAGCCCTACCGAGCAAAAGTACCTGAATGAAAGTACTGTGAAGGCGACAGCGTCTGTAGCAAGATTTTGAAGGATCCTCTGGGCTCAGGGTTTAGGGGTTTTTAAAGGATTATTTGGGGACTAGGGTTCATAGGGTTTTTGGGTTTAGGGATTAAGGTTTAGGGACTAGGGTTCATAGGGTTTAGCGGCTTAGGGGTCATAGGGCTTCGGGTTTAGGGACTAGGGTACATAGTGTTTAGGGGTTTAGGGTGAAGGGGTTAGGGTGTAGGGGCAAGGGTTCAAAGGGTTTAGGGGCGCATGGCTTCTAGCAACCCGCCCGGGCCTCATCATGATATTGCTTCATTGGAAAAGCTTGCCTATTGTTTTCCCCCAAGGATCAAGGGCCTCTCTTTACAGCATCTACTTTCCCCCGAATCTTTCAGACCATACACTTTCAAGTGTGGAGTTTGGCTGGTTCATAAAGGCAGTGCTAATCAGCCAAGTCCCATGTAGCAAACCCCTCCTCTCTGAACCCTGAAGGGCTTGAAACCCCCAAGCACCTAAATAGGGATGGGTATGGGGGGTGCCTCTAGAAAATTCCATTGTTGCGGCTTTATAGGGACTATATAGCCACTCATGGTACTAGGACGTGAAAAAAAGACCTACATACCCCCATAAACCCGGTTCCCTTTGCAACCCCTCGCCCTCTACAGCTCCGAGAGCAAGCTAATACAGAGGCTTTGGGATTTAGGGCGCTTAGGGCTTAGGGTTTTGGGCTTAGGGTTTAGGGTTTAGGGTTTAAGTGTTGGGGTCGGTTAGGGCTTAGAGTTTAAGGTTCCGAGATTCGGGGCCTGAATACGTACCCTATCATGGAGAACCAAACGGAAAAAACGGACAATTGAAATTGAAACTGGGTTTATATGGGGCTTATAGGAATTAGTAATTACAAATATCATCTTGAAGTTTATTTGAGGTGCCTTATACCATCATGGCACAAGGAGTCTGAAACCGTAAAATTGGTGAGTATTCAGGCCCCTATATTACTCTTACTGCAGTCGGTTTTCCACGCACGTGCTGGGCTGTTCTGCATGTGGTAGAGAGACAGACAGGCAGACAGACAGACACTGACAGAGAGAGTGAGAGAAAGTCAGGGAGCGCTACCCAGAGGCAAGATCTCCTATATGAGCCCCAAAAAACCCTAGGGTTTAGGGTCCAAGGCTCCTAGTATAACCCTCCACCCCCCATATTATGTTAGGGCTAATGTAAAAATTGTTGCAGCTCTGGGGCTCGGCTGTGCATTTATCTCCATGCTGTGCTCCCAGAAACTTCAGGGCCTAAACTCCAAACCCTGAACCCTAAACCCTAAACCCTAGCAACTTGCACGAACCTACGTGAACCCTAAACCCTAAACCCTAAACCTAAACCCTAAACCCTGAACTCTAAACCCTAATCAGAATCCCCTCCTCCTGCAGGGACCCATTTTGAATGTCGCATCTCTGCGCTACAGGTCTGTAGATCTCACGCCAGCAGATCTAGCCTCCGAGTTCTTAGGGCTTAGGATTTAGGATTTAGGGTTTAGGGTTTAGGGTTTAGTTTTGGGCTTTGGGTTTGGGATTTGGTGGGTTAGGAGTCAGATTGTCCCAACAGGAATCTTCATCTTGGAATAGATGTTGTCACTTTAGAATCTTGTTTGCTGCTCTGCAAGATCAATGCTGGTGCCCTTGCCGGGGCGGTGCTTTGTATAGAAGACAACACCACCTACATGTAGCATTGTAGAAAACAAAACCAAGAAAGCGAAGAAAATATCTTTATGCCGCTTGACAGGATCAGATTTCAATGGTGGTCAAGATGGCGGGAGTCACCACGATGGCTGCTGCACACACTCAGCTCGAAGCCCTAAAACCGAACAAAGCAGAGCCAACTAGCGCGAACATGACCATCGGATGAACTTTTGTTCCCACACCTTCAAATCCTAAACACCAAACCGCAAACTAAAGGAAGTAAAATGGGAACACCAAACAGGGAAACCCAAGAATGTAGCAGGAATATGATAAGAATGTAAGGACCCTGGTAGGTATATCCCCATTATATTCCTACTTCTTGGGGTTCCCTGTTGGGGGTTCTCAGTTTACCCTTCTGTCATACACCCTATACCGCTTCAACCCGGGGAACTGAAAAACCACTGTTTAGGCTTTAGGGTTTAAGGTTTAGGGTATTCTCAATGTGTCAAACCCGCCTGGGGAACATCTAGGTACACCAGTAGAAACATTTTCCCTTTTTTTTGTGATCAGCTTACTAAAGCTGAACATGATGGAAAAAAGGTACCCTTCTTGTTAAGGGCTTACTGGGGAGCAGCCTGGCCTAGACATCGATGCGTTTGGAATCGCAAGCCCTCAGTCCCAAACCACTACACGCCCCTATATACTACGAGCTTCCAGATTGTTTTCCATTTTAGTTTCTATTGATGCTCTACTATTCTAAGCCCGAACTAGTAGTTTCTATTTAGTTTTCCATTTCCTTTTCCTTTTGACTCTCCCTCCTCAGGGTAGTATCTCTAAGCCGTATTATATAATCTACAAGCCTTCAACCCTGAAATCAAAAGCTGAAACAAAAAGGATCACATGTAAGTTGCCATACCTAAATCCATACACCCTAAACCCTAAACCTTAAGCCCTAAACACCAAAAACTCTCAACCCTAAACCCTAAAACCTCTTCCCTGTACCCTAAACCCTAAACCCTCAACCCTATAACACCCTATATATCCCTATATATCCCTATATATCCCCTTTAAAGGGGATATCTCCTAAACCCTAAACCCATGAGCCTTGGTCCACGAAGCTAGTCACGGGTCGGAGTCGCCCTTGAGGTCTTTGAGCTGTTCCTGCTTCACGATTTCGGGTGTAGGGTTTAGGGGGTTCAGGCTTTAGGGGTTTTAGGGGGTTTGGAGGGTTTAGGGGGTTTAGGGGCTTTAGGGGGTTGAGCTTAGGCTTTATAGTTTAGGCAGTTAAGGGTGTAGCGTTTAGGGTGTCGAATCTAGGGTTCAGGCGGCAAAGTTCGGCCGAAGATGGAGTGGGGAACCCCAACAATTGGAGGCTTGGCCTGGGGTGCGGAGAACTCATTCTCTGGAAGTGTAATCCACAAATTGCAGTATATGGCATATGATTTTGTGCTGATAATGCTTTGATAATTACTGGACATGGGTTTCTCATCGGGGATTATAAGAGGGACAAGAGGGGCCTCAATGTCCACTGTTAAGGGTCCCATAATAAGACGAATATTGACAGTAAGCTTGTTGTTCTGAAGAATACCACAATTGAATAACCGACATACCAAGATCGAAGTTTCGCGAAACCATCACTTACTCATAGCTGCTTTGTCATTGCTGAAATAAGAAACCTTCAGAAAAGACGAAGTCCGCAGCAAAATTGGATCGTTCTTGATACAACACAAAGAGTAACCTTAGGAGCAACAGAAAAAGATTTGAAAAACAAGAGCCTCAAGACTTCGCGACAAGATGAGTATCTTCTGTCATGTTTTCTGTTAAGCTACTCCTTCGCTACGTGACGGAACAGCAAATCTCCTGACGGTACGTCCACACACTTGGAGCAGGAAACCAAAATGCTTAGCCGTGCTTCATCCTGCACAAAAAGGATGGGCCTCTATAGGTCTATGCAAGAAAGTTAACCCCAAAAAGGTTAGATAAAACAGACGATAATTTGGGGACCCTTAGATCGTGACAGATTTCCTTCGTCACAGCACTAGTTTGCTTTTAGTTGTTTTCTCTTTTTTCCGTACTTCTTGGGCAAGTGGTGGATGTCTCCGGGCAGCATACACTCGCTTGACATCATGAGTTGACATTGGACTCAAGTTTGGAATGCCATATATACATACGAATCATCTTTTACAAAACTTGCTGGCCTTACTGCCTGCAAGAAGTGGACGTCTACCTTTCAAGACTGAATTTCAGTACCGTCTCAAGCGTGTTCAAGTTTGGGGTTTGAAGGCCACGGACCGTGGGATTAAGAGGGATTGCATGGAGGTTCAGGGTAGTTAGCCTGCTCATGACTGGCACATACAACTAAACTATAAGCCCCTTAAGTCCTCCAGAATAGCTGCAAGTGGGTATGAGAACAACGTCCCCAAGTAGCTTGGTTGGCCTGTGGAGCCATTTGAAAAATATTAGGAATTTTGGGCCCTTATGAAACCAATAAGGGAAAATAGTTGAATATCCCGAAGGCCAACCCAGGTAGAGTTTTGCACCCTTCCCGAAATGGTAAAGTCTAAACCAGAAATTGCAGCTAGCATGCAACAGACCGCAAAAAAGCTAAGGGAATTCCCAGATGGGAAGTTACCAGATGGATAACCTGACATAAGGCTTGTTTAGAGGGTCTAGAGTTTAGGCTGGACACTCGGAGTATATAAGCGCTATAAAGAGCTTTAATATGGGGCAAACTACCCTGACATTCCCGTGGCGAAATGCTGGAGTGGGTTGAGGTTTGGAGCTTACGGGCCCTTATTGTGGGGGCACATGGTTTGGGGTTAATGGTTCAGGGTCTAAATTCACGCAACTTGAGTATATAATTACACAGTGTCAAGCAGAATTTGGCCTATCCACGAAGCCAGGGTTTAGGGTTTAAGGTTAGGGTTGAGGGAACCCTAATCTGAGCCACCGAAAACCTTAAGCCCTAAACTCTAAATCTTGAACCTCANNAACCCTAAGCCTTAGACCCTAAAAACCCGTTGCTAGCACTGACTGCAGCATCTCCCCCCGCGCCTGGCTCGTCCATCCCACAGATCGAGCTAGCGCCTGGGGCCAAAGGGACTCCACAGGTTAGGATTTAGGGTTCAGGGCT